>JAOWBN010177890.1:0-17542 GCA_028565015.1 Pinguicula moranensis
AGTTTGTGGATCTGCTAACTGAATACGAGACCCCTGAAACAAACTTCCAGAACAACAAGAATCCATCTACTTCGACTCCTCCAGTGAATGGCGAATTGGAACCCAACCCTGTTGCCATCAACAAATCCGAGTCCGGTTCAACTGTAGTTACTCGAACGAACCCACTGCGGCCAGCAGCTGAGGCAGTTAATGGTGCGTTGGAAACGAGTGATTACATGGACACTACAATCGGGACAAACAATCAAAGAGACTCAGCGATCAAAGATGCTAATCCAGTGAACAACGAACCAGAAACATCAGAGAGAATGAACTTGGATCCCCCTACCTCAAACCAGCAGGATACTGCAGTCGCATCAAAACATGAGGATTGCTAATCTCCATCTTGGCAAACTGCAGGTTTTTTTACCAAAACTAACCTTATTTTGCTTTCTGATTTACATCAGTAACTTATTACATTTCCGGAGATTTGCTTCTTCATTAACCTCACGTTGTACCTGTGTATCAATAGTCGCTTTATTGTATTATATGACTGGCAAAACGATTACGTGTGATAGCCATTAACTAGTAATCATGGTCTTTAGTTTATACTAGAACCAACTTCTCATTAGGGCTGAGTAATTGGGCATTGTCGATTATCATTACTGATACCATACCTAAAATATTCAGTAATAGGTTTTCTGTATCAATATCAAACTGAAATACCAAAAATTTTGGTATTTTGGTTCGATATCCATATTACGGAAAAATTGAAATATTTTCTTTAGTATTTTTATTTTTTATTTAAAAAAAATGTTTTTGTAACAATTTATTATCAATTAAAAATAAATAAAAAAACAACATCGTTTATTGTTGAACAAAATTAAAAAAATATCAGTATTGGGGTACCAATTTTTGTACTGTTTTGATATCGATACTGAACTGAATTATCGAGAAAAATATTAATTTATGTATTGGATATAATATTTTCGATATTACCAATTTCTTTGGTATTTTTGCTTACCTCTCCTTCTAATTGTTATTGCAGGTTTCGTGGATCACTCTCCAAGTGTTTATCACAAGCTTACATAAACTAATATATCTATGTTGACTGTTGTTATCAAATAGAGCTTTGTTCCAAGGGTGGAAAGCAGGAAAGGAAGGAATGTGGCATTTTGCTAATCAGGTTACCTAGATTGCCTTCATTGAGCCATGGGTCAAACCAAAATATGGATGATCCAAATGTAATTATTTGTTTTTTGTTGATATTAATATAACATTTGAATTATCCAAAACAAATTACGATCCTGAAGACCTCCAGAGGTGCATGCTTGATCTCAGCCGTCGAATCTGTTATCGGAGTCAAAAGACATTTATGCCTTTCAGATAAGGTAATCATAGTGAGTAACAGGACAATTTTATATTTGTTTATAAAATTTCTATTTGTATATGTCATTTTAATTTTATACGAAATAATCATAGCTCACACTAGCCCTGGGCAGCAGGCGCAAATGTCCGCCCGCGCCCGCATCCGTCTAGTTCCGCGTTCGCGCGGAACGCAGGCGGATGCGGAGGGAATTTTGGTTTCCGCAACAGTTAAGCGGGTGGGCACAAAATTAGGATTTTCGGGCTGGCGGAATTTGAGCTCGTCTTTGGCAAAATCATATTTCCAGAACAATTTCTTTCCACTTTTTCCAGAATTTCACTTCCGCAACTCGCCTCCCTCCGTCTCCTCTCGAAATCGTGTTTTTAGTAACAATTTCTTTCCAATTTTGAGATTTCGAGCGAAAAATAATTTTTCTTCTGGTTTTGTTGGATGAGTGATGAGTCTGTTTCAGCACATTGTCCCTCATGTTTCCACGCAACAAAGCTGAATAGAATTGATACTGACTTTCAGTGTGGATTCTCTTTTTACGGTATTTTGAAGGAGGATCCCACATTGTAAGAAGAGTGTCTTTTGTTCTCTAAATTTCAGATTTCAGAGCTTCGGGATAAATTATGCAGATTTTGCATCCGCTTCCTCACGGAATCCGCGAATTTCGCATCTGCTCACTTCACGAAACTATGCGGGATTCGCGGATTTTACATCCGCCCGCGAAATTATACAGAGCGGACGAGATGCGGAACCGCGCATCCTTCATTGCCGGAACTGCCCAAGGTTACCTCACTCTAACAGGGGAAAAACTCATACTATTTTTTGGTAAAAAATTTTAGATATAAAAAATAAAATAGCACCGATTATTACATATATACCCTCATATGAATTATAATTTAAAACAAATGTCTGGAACTCTCAGCCAATCGCTTATGCTATCGCCTACGAGTATCTAGTCTGTAATAGCTGAATTTTCTCCACCGTTTCCGGTTTCTCAAAGAGCCGCATAGCTTTTTCTTCGAGGGATACTTACTCTCAGCCAATCGCTTACAGCAGAGGGTTTGATACTTGCTCAAAATTGGCTGAGGGATACTAGTGAGATATCTTTTCATAACCCGGCTACCGCTACTCTTCGGTCTTGCTATGATGGGATAGCAGAAGATGATACGTATGAGTTCGACAGAGGTGATATGTACTTATTATTTAAAATTATGTATTGGTTTGGTTGATTGGTTCTATGTAAATATATTTTAGTTTAAACTAGATAAATGTTAATTTTTATATTTTACTTTTGCAGATCTGAGATCGAATCCTGACAGCATGCTCGAGGGAATCAACATCAGCAAGATAAATCTTCGAGATGAAGAGGAACATCTACATCAAGAACCAGATCCAGATCATGCTTCCTGCAGTGCTAGTGGAATAAACTAATTATCAAATGAACTTTTAGAACTTGTTTGGTTGGACTTTGAACTTAGGGTTTTAGAATTTGGGATTTGTTATCTTGCTTGGACTTTGGAGTTTGTTTCTACTTTCTTGTGTTGCTTTAGTTTAGCATGGTTTGTGCGTCATTTTCAGGAACTTGGAGTCTTTGATCATTTGATGCGCTTGCTTACTTGGTAACTGAAGGTAAGTTGTTTACTTGTTTTTGAGATTTTTGGCTGCTGTTCGACAAGACTAGAAGTTGTTTACTTGGTTATGAGTTATGAGTTATGACTAATTGACTAATTCCTGTCCTGTAGCACGCTTGCTTACTTGGTAACATGAATTTTGCTACAAGCCAGGTTGGTAGTATGGTACTGTGATAGAAGTATCCCATTGCTGAATGCATGGACTATCTTCGTGATGGATATGAGATTGTGTTGAGTGAAAGTTCAGTAATTTATACTGCTACACTAAGGCAGTAAGGCACTAAGCTACTACTCAAAGTTCAGTTGGGTATAAATTACAACTTTTTGGAGTTTGTTTCTCCTTTTTTTTGCAGGTTTTTTTTCGAGATTCGGGTCGGGTAATACGGGAAATACCCGAACCCGAATTCCCGTTACCCGAACATTTCGGGAAACGGGAAATACCCGATACCGACCCGATACCCGAATACCCGAAAATTTTCGGGTAACGGGAATTCGGGTCGGTATCGGGACCGAACATATTGGGTCGGGAACGGGTAACGGGAATACCCGCCCCGATATCCCGTTTGGCCACCCCTAATCAGGGGGACCCCTTGTCTCCTTTCTTGTTTCTAATTGTGACAGAAGGTATGGATTTAATACTAAACGAGGCAGTGTCGCTTGGAAGATTGAAAGGGTTGTTGTGTGGGAATTTTATGTATACGCATTCGCTATGCGGATGTTGCATTATTTTTTGGAGAAGGCATGATGGAAAATGTCAAAGTAATGAAAGGGGTTTCGAGGGTGTATGAATTAGTCTCTGGCTTGATTATTAATTTTTCGAAAAGCCATATTATTGGTGGTGAACATTTCAGCTGATTTGGAAAGGGAATGTGTAGCTCATCTACATTGTGAGGTGATGAAACTATCGTTCGACTATCTTGGGATTTCTGTTGCCTGCAACCCGGGATGGGTGAAAACTTGGGATAAGCTACAATTATCTATGTAGAAGAGAGTGACTTCATGGGAGAACTTGTTACTCCCATTTGGTGGGAAAGTATGTTAAATAAAAAGTGTCTTGTGTATTATTTCTCGCTATTCAAAGCACCTAAAACTGTAGTCAATGAGATGATTCGAATTTGTAGTATATTTCTATGGAAGAATAAAGTGGATTCTACGTGCCTTATTCACTGGATAAATTGGGAGGCGTTGTGCCAGAGCAAAGAAAAAAGAGGTCTTGAATTTCCACATCTAAAACTATTTAATATAGTGTTCCTGGCCAAGTGGGGTTGGAGACTGTGTGCTGGTGATAAGGGACAACGGTGTGATATAATCAAATCAAAGTATTTGTCGGAACCTTCGGTCTTTGGTGATTGGTCTTCAGTATTTCTAACAAACAATGCATCTAAGTGGTGGAAGGATGTTTGGAGCTTGGTGTATTCAGCAAACTGGTTTAATTCCAGGATGCAAAGAATCATAAATTCTGGCGACCAAGGGCTATTCTGGGAAGCTACATGTGTTGGAGATTACCCATTGTCAGTTCTTCATCGTCGACTATACCTAGAAGCTTCTGATAAATATTTTACGGTGGGGCGAAAATGGGTTATCTTGGAAGGTGAGTGGTCATTACAGTGGCATTGGAATTGGCTTCTAAGGGGACAGGAACCCAAATATGTGGCGGACATCATCTCACAGCTTGAAAATTCCTCACCTAAACCGATGTCAGATGAATGGAGGTGGACGGGAGGCCCTTCAAGTTCATATTCGGTAAGGAGTGGGTAAGTTTCTGTATGCTGTGATTCCAATTTTCCTTCTGCTGCGAATGCGAAATACGCTATGATATGGGGGCAATTTTCTCCATTTCATGTTATGGCTTTTTGTTGGCATCTCATTCGATTGCACATAGCAACAACTGATTTGTTAGCTATTCGGGGGGTAATCCTTCCACCACAGTCACATTTGTGTTGTTAGCAAGAGGGTGTAGTAATGTTCATGTGTTCTTCACTTGTGGTGAGATATACTCCTCATGGGCATTGATTTATTGTTGGATGGATATGTTTTATGTGGGTCAAGCTATGCCATGGAACCATTATACGGCGCATTTGGAAATGGTACAAGGCAAAAAGAATGTGAAGTTATGGAAGTCAGTCTGACATTGTATAGTGTGTGATATATTTGGAAGGCCAGAAATGGAGTAAGTCAATAAGGTTTTAAAAGGCAACTTTTTAGGAAGATAAAGACTTTTGAATCGATCCAAGTGAACATGTCGTATTGGTTTACTGTGAGAGACCACTTTCAGGGATTACAATTTCTAATTGGATACGGCATCCGAGGAAGTGTGTAAGTAAGCTTAAGCAACCATGAGTTTTTCCTTAGTTTGTGCATCTTCTTGTAACTCTATAACAATTTTCTTGTTTAATGATAATTTTACTTATAAAAAAATTATACTTTATACTTTATTGTTTATAGGGGACGGATCCGTTGACATTATTTGTGATACGATTTGTGACACAGTTTCCTTAAAAGTCTATGTTTAGGGTTCGTAGAGTTAAGGGTTTGGAGTTTAGGATTTAGATTTTTAGATATTTATGTTTTAGAATTTATATTTTTGGATTTAGGGCTTAGATTTTAGGGTTTATAACCCTAAACCCTAAAACTTAAAAACTCTAAACCCTAAAACCCATAAACCCTAAAAAACCATAAACCCTAAGCCCCAAATCCTACGGGACCCTAAGATCTAAATATCTAAAAATTTAAACCCTAAACTCCAAACACTAAATCCTACGGGACCCTAAACATGGACTTTTGAGGAAACAATGTCACAAATCGTGTCACAAATAATGTCAACGGATCCTTCCCCTTATTTATATAGTTTATATACGCTTTTATATGTACAAAAATATTAATATAATTTTTTTCCAAAAAAATCTAACTTAAAAACAAAATTAATTGCGAATCGACGATTCATGAACCAGAACTCTGTCGAAACCAGCTGAACCTAAACCAGTGAACTAGAACCTAAATTACCGAATTGAGTGAATCGCTCGCTCTACATCAGGATTCATCGACAACCCCAAGTCAACCATTCTCTGCTTCCTTCTGTCTCCTCTTCCTTGTGGCTTGTTTATGGAAAATATTAAAAACCACCACCGGCAAAAGAGATATTCCTCACTGTCAAGCCTTTTCTGCGAACAGACCATTCTACAGAAATGAGATCGGAGAAGACATGAAAACAATTATAATGAATCGATAATTGAGATCACAAGTGGGGAAGTATGAAATCTTATTTTTTTTGGTAAATAGGAAATCTTAGTTTGGTCATTAGGGTCTGTTGCGAGAAAGAGACGTTTAGATGAGAAAAAGAAAGAAGGATTTGTATTTTGTTAATAGACCATTCCAGGTTTTGCACGTTGTGGGGCAAGCGAAAATGGTGAAGATGAAGGAAGCGGCGGTGATTATAATATGTGATGCAACCCAAGTTTTGGCCGGTCAAACCGGTACCGATGGTTTGACCGACTTTTCCAGTGGTTTTCCGACGTTAAAGTGTTTAGAATTTTTTTGAATTTTAGGGTTTGGAAGTTATAATAATTATAAACTTATAAAACTTATAAAATTTAAAAAACTTATTACTTTTAACTTTTAAACTTTTTTAACTTATAAAACCTAAAAACTTGTATAACTTATATAATTTATAAATTATAAAAAACTTAGAAACTTATAAAATTTAAAAACTTATGAACTTGTGAACTTATAAACTTTTTCAACTTATAAAAATTTAAAAGTTAAAAACTTGTATCAATTTTAACTTATATAAATATAAAGGTTATACAATTTCATATATGTTTATATAAGTTTGTAAGTTATACAAATTTTAACTTTTAAGTTTTATAAGTTAAAAAAAATTATAAGTTTTTTAGTTTTGCAAGTTATATAATTTAAGCTATATAAACTATTAAGTTTTATAAATTGTTAAGTTTCATAACTTTTCAAATTCTAAAAAATCTAAAACCCTAAAAATTATAAAAAAAAAAAAAACTAAAAATCTCAAACCCAAAACTTATAAGTTTATAAATTATATAAGTTATACAATTTATATAATTTTATAAGTTATATAAGTCTTATAAGTTATATAAATTTTTAAATTTTATAAGTTTTATAACTTTTCAAACCCTAAACCCTAAAAACCCTAAACTCAATAAAAAATCGTAAAAATCCTAAACAACTAAGTTTATAATTTTTCAACCTCTAAAAAATCTAAAACCTTAAAAATCCTTAAAAAAACTATAAAACCTAAACCCTTTTACAAATATAAGTTTTTAAATTTTATAACTTTTCAAACCCTTTTTGAAAATTCATTTATAATTGAATTTAAGCACTTCCCTTCCCCTCCTTTTTTTAATTTTTTAATTATACTGTAAATGTAAATTGATTTAAATTGTAAATATAAATGCTAGCGTAAATTTATTTGTATTAGTGTTATAAATGTAAATGTGACTTCATTTATATGGTCAATGTAATTTTATTTATAAATTATTATATACTGATATGTAAATAATATTTATATATTAATATATTTATAATATATAAGTTTATTCGTTTATGACACTTAAAAATATATATATAATTTTTATAGATTTAGATGACAAATATAAGAAAATATTTTTTTCTAAAAAAAATCAAAGAAGCAAAACTGTCAACCAAGCCGGAGGTTTTCGGCAACTGAACCCTCAACCGGAGAAAATCGGACCGGACAAACTTGGATATTCAAGATTAGGTTAAGGTTTGCATTTTTAAAAATTGGCAACTGGTAAAAAAACCATATCTAGCGGAGGCACAAACTCATGCTAGAAATAGAGGAACATAGATAAAACTCTGATAAAAAAAGGATCACAACGAGCACTTGCTAGTAGGCTCTGATACCATGAAAGTATTTAAGATTTGAGAGAAGATTTGGCCAGAAGAGAGGTTGATCTGATAAAAGAAAAACTCCAAAGAACCGTTTAATATATAGAGAAGAGTTGCAATCATACAATGACTCAAAAATCCAATACAAGGTAATTAACATAGAATACAATTCATGTACACCAAGACACCTTATGTGAGATCTTGATCGCAGGATTCTTAGGAACAGGGGGCCAAAAAATTTTTTTGAATAGAGGCCGGGTTGAATTTTGATTCGGTCAGTTATGCACGTTCAAATATTGTGATATAAATTAAAAGAGTAAAAAATAAATAGAATCAACCTATTAAAAATACATGATTTATATTACTGTTATTTCAGATAATATTTTACTAAAAAAAATTATTTCAACAATATTTTTATTAAAACGTTTATTTAGATAACAATTGCAATGATCGTTGTCTCCACAATTTTGCACAAATAGTTATTTTTTTATAATAGAAATAAATTAAGAAAATTTGAATTTAATTGACTAACAATCCATATGAAAATTCAACTATAAAAAATAATTATATTAAAAATACAACAAAAACTATCTGAAATTAATATAGATAAATATTATTAGAATCAACAAATTGACAAATTTAATACATGGTGTAGTGGTTAAATAGTTAAAATTCTCTCATGCAACTAGGGATCGAATCCTAATACCCCAATCCTTTTGCTGTGGGTTTTTATTCTTAAAAAAAAATAGTGGCAACCAGGGTTTGAACCCGTGGCTAACAAGAAAAACTCTCGATTTTTACCATTAGAGTTGGACTACAATTCAGTAATAAAAGAAACCAAATACAATTATAATAGGACAAAAAAAAATACATACATAATTGTTAATTTTGTAAATCTTGGGGGGACCAAGGCCCCCCTTATCCCCCTCCCTCCGCCCCTGCTTAGAAAGATTATAGATATTCATTATCATGGTTAACAGGACCGGGCTTTAGTCCTATTTTTGTCAAAAATTTAATTTAACTGTTCAATTTCAATTTGTTTGTCACTTGGTAAAAATATTATTATTGTTATCACTTTTTGGCTACCCCAAAATGAAATTCAGCCCACACTTAAAAAAATCTTATACAAGACATAAAACACAAAAAAACTGACCTCTTTTTTTTCACAAAAAAAGGTCCTACATTGACAAAAGAAACAATGTCCTATAATGCAAGATAAAGAACGAAAAATATTAAAGCATGGACAAAAAAAAAAAGCAAGGACTAATATGAGATTATGAGAGACGGGCAAATCAAAGACGATCGGCATGTACCTCAGCAATAACAAAATATGGAAGAACCTCAAAAGTCTTATAGAAAATGGAAGTATCAACCACCCCAAAATAGCCAGACGATTTACACAGAAATTAGTCTTCCAGAATGAGTGTTGAACTTGCAATGAGAGAAAAGTCACGGTAGATGTGATACCAACAATGAAAAATATCATTTATTAAACCAATTCGCCAACAACCTTTCACCTCTTTAACATCCTTCAACTCACGTTTTCTTACCATAATTAGGAAAAAGGTACAAGTGTCAAAATAATTTTGTCATCTTATCTACCGAAAATTCACGGAACAATGATATCTTAATTGGATTTTCGAATCAATCCACAGAATGCTCCACAGTCCCTTATCCACGGCATACGGTGGGTGTACTTCATTGTAACCAATCCACTTACATATTTTACGAAATTGAGGCACAGAGAAAATTGGTGGGTGCATATTTGTTTGTTCTAATTTTTCTTCAAATTAAATTCGAAAATAAATTCCTGTGGTCCGATCCGTCATCAGTTCCAGTACAGAAACAGGGTATCGTGCCATTGCTCGCGCCAATGAAGAATCAATCTAGATTCTCTCTATAATCTTTTAACTCAGCATTTTCCTTCGTCACCTACGACGGTATGGTGTGACATCATCGGTACCGTTAGAGATAAGGATTCTTCCTCTATCTTGTTATCCAAGATTTCAAGATTACTCAAGATCCTATATGATATAACTTAGGCCACAAGATTTGTATTTTAGGGTATTTTACGTTTTATAGAATTTGCATCCTTGTAGGACATTTGTATCCCTGTATTACTCAAACTCTTCCTCTATATAATACAAAGTATTTAAAGTTGTGATATGGGTGAGTTTAGATACTTCTTTGGACTGCGGGCTACTCGAGATGCTTCTGGTCTCCATCTTTGTCATAATAGATATATTCTTTATTTTATTAAACACACAAAGATGAGTGAGGCCAAGTCTCTTCCCTCTCCTTCCTCGATTCACCTGACTATTTATGATTGTCCTTCACTGAGTTCGGCAGATGCTACTGTTGAAATGTGCAGAACCAACATCGTGACAATGGACTGATTGCAGGAAGCAGAATTGATGATGATCAAGATGCAAGATGAGAAGCTCACTGGTCTTACTGAAGATCATTTGAAGACAGATCATGGAGATAATCTGAAGCCACACGATCAACAATAGATCGTGTGGATGAGAATAGATTGGCGTACAAATTTGTTTTGTGTTTTAATTAGTGAAGTTGCGATTTATAAAAGGATGTAAATTAATTGCTCGATCTGATTGGTTGAAATGAATGAGAAAAATTTCCAATAACCGTTTTATTCTTTCCTCTCAAAATCTCTCGATTACGGATTCAATTTTTGACTGATTCTTGCACGAATCAGCAAATTTTACATGGTATCTGAGCAGGTTTTGCTCATTTGTTGATTTCCGCAAAAATCTCCTGATTGGTTTCTTGAGTTGAGCAAAGTTTGGGATCTCGATCAATGGGAGAAACAACGATTCGCTTGCAGGAGTTGGAGAATCAGAGGAGGAATGAATTGAATGATCTATAGGAGGAGCAATTGTAGGTACATGGCTCAGATAGCCCTCGGATGCAATTAGTGATACTGTTGTTGAACAATTCAAATTTTCTGATATGGAAAAGCGCAATGTTTTTTGCGCTGGAGGCAAAAATTAAATCTGATTTTGTTGATGAAAGTCTCAGCAAACCAGAAGTAGGAACCCCTATGTACGTGAAATGGAAGCGTGCAAACAATTTGGTTTGTTCTTGGCTCAGGAGTTCGATGATTCCATAACTGACTCAGAATTACACGTTTGTTCATGATGCATGAGAGCTCTGGCAGAGCCTTGAGCAGAGGCTAGGAACTTCGACACTTCCTCACTTGTTTGAGATCAAGCGAGGTATAACCGTTCTCAAGCAAGGAAATCTAAGTTTAAGTGACTATTTTGGTAAATTGAAGCATATGTGGGATCAGTATGATCAATTGAGAGTGATTCCATATGTAGGAGGAGAAATTGATGAGCTACTCACAAAATTGAAGAATGAGGATCATATCATGGAATTCCTCATGGGATTGAATGAAGTATATGACTCAGAAAGAAGCCAAATCATATACATAGAAACGTTTCCTACACTGGATAAGATGTACAATATGATTGTAACCGCAGAAAAACACAGGGAACTAAGTACTAACATTGTTGCAGGAACTGATGGAATGAATGTTGCAATGTTGGCTAAGGGAATGAGTTGGAAGAAAGATAGGATGATGAAGCATAAAGAGGGGTTTCAGAAGGAGGACAAGAAAAATTTGAAGTGTTCACATTTCACAAAGTCTGGATATACCATTGAGACATGCTTTCAATTGAAAGGATATATTGAATGGTGTGGTGGGATGAGTTGATGAAAAAGAAAGGAAAGCCATATCATGCTGCACATCAAGTTGACTTCGGAGAAAGTGTTGGACACATGGATACACCCCTTGAATACAACAATGTAGGAATGGGGAATCTCTATGAAGTGATTGGCAACATGCAGAAGGATATCCAGTGCCTGTACAAAGGCAAGGCGCCTGCAGGTGAGCAATCTAAAAATCTGATGCTCAATATGACACATTATGAATACTTTACAGGTACCAGTGTATATTCTTTATTATATGTGCTTAAAAATACTGATATTGGTTGCAATGAATGGATAGTTGATATTGGGGTAACGAACCACATGTCCATGATGCATAAAGTGTGCAGATTCAATAAAATCACTCTTGTGTGGCTGCCAGATGGCAGTGTGCGGCTAGTAGAATACAGTGGGGATGTTCAAATAGCCAGAAATGTGATATTGAAGCCTTGCTTACACTTATTTAGCTTCAAATACAATCTGTTATCAGTCAGAATATTATCTAAATGTTTAGGTTTTGGATTCTAATTTTTTCCTGATTGTTGCGTGATTCAGGACCTTAATGAGAGGAAGATTGTTGGAGTAGGGAAGGTGAAGAAAGAGTTATACATCATTAATGCAACTTCATTTGATCCTATAGAGATCATGAAGGCTCAAGATGAATACCACCTAAGTCAATAGACAATCTAACTGTGAATAGAAATAAACACATTAGTGTGTATTCTGCTGTAACAATTGATGTTTTACATAGAAGGATAGGACACCCTTATTATGATGTAATAAAACATATGAATGTTTCTAATGATGATTCAATGAAGACTTTTTTTGCTGAGTGTGAAGTCTGTCACATGTCTAAACAATGCAGAGTTCCTTTCATAGACAGTGTGCACAGATCTTAAAGTTGCTTTGATCTTATTTATTTAGATGTATGGGGACCATATAAGAAGGCTTCTTTGAATGGATGTCACTATTTTTTGACAATTGTGGATGACAGGAGTAGATGTACTTGGACATTTTTATTCAAGCATAAGGATCAAGTGACATGGCTGATTGAGAATTTCTTGGCTTTAGTGAATACTCAATTTTAGAAAACTGTGAAGAGAGTAAGAACTGACAATGGAATAGAGTTTATTAACATGCAGCAAGCAGCCTTATTGAGTCGTTTAGGAATTGAACACCAAAGGAGTTGTTCTTATTCACCACAACAAAATGGACTTGTGGTGAGAAAACAGATCGCTGTTACAAGTGGCTAGAGCCTTGCTGATTCAAGGAGGTTTGTCAAAAAATGTTCTTGGGAGAGTCTATTCTCACAGCAACATTCTTGATCAATAGGTGACCAAGCAAGATCTTGGGATGGAGGTCACCTTATGAGGTGTTATATCAGCAAAAGCCAGAACTGGACAGATTAAAGGTTTTTGGTTTCCTATGTTATGCAGTTGATAACAGCCCTGGAAGAGACAAATTTGATCCTAGATCTCAACGTGGGACATTTGTAGGTTATCTTGTGGGACAGAAGGGGTATAAGGTATGTATTCATGAGACAATGAAAGTTGTGGTGTCAAGAGATGTGATTTTTCATGAAGAAAGGTTTTCAGTTCCAGCAGAAAGGATGGATGAGACTGTATTGCCAGGATATGTCTCAATAGACAAGGATGATTACATAAGTCCAACATCATCAAAGAAGAATTCGTATGTGAGTTCAGAAACTTCAGAAGTGGAAATATTACAAATTGAAGAAACTCCAACATAAAGAGTAGCAGAAGAAATTTCTGTCCCACCATCAGTAGTCTTGGATAATGAAATTGTTGCTCCAAGACGAAGTCAGAGAACTAAGGAGGCTCCAGCTTGGCTATAAGACTTTCACACCTCATACACGTATGGAGATGCACCAGGATTATTCACAAATGAATGCTGTGAATTTCTAGCCAACATCTCAATAGTAACTGAGCCAAAACATTATAACCAGGCCAAGCTTGATGTGAAATGGATTGAAGCAATGAGAAAGGAGTTGGCAGCCTTAGAAGAGAATGGTACATGGAAGCTTACTATGTTTCCTGAGGGAAAGAAAGCAATAGGCTCGAAGTGGGTATACAAGGTGAAATACAAGCTAGATGAAACTATAGAAAGATACAAGGCAAGGCTTGTGGCCAAGGGATACACTCAAGTAAAGGGTAGGTGAGGACTTTGATGAAGTTTTCAGTCCAGTTGCAAAAGTGGTCACTGTAAGGATGCTGTTTGCAATGGCAGCATCTAAGGAATGGAGTGTCCAACAATTGGACGTGAACAATGCGTTTTTACATCCAACTGTTGGAAGAGGAAGTCTACATGTATCCACCTCTCGGGTATAATGCAGCAATGAAAGGACAAGTATGTAAGTTGATTAAATATTTATATGGACTTAAGCAGACATCAAGGCAATGGAATGTGGAGTTCATGGGAAAGCTACAAAGTTATGGTTTTAAACAATGTGGTCATGATTCATGTATCTTTACACTGCACACAGAACATGATCAGATTTTTCTTTTGGTCTATATAGGTGATGTGCTTATAACATGATCATCTATGGAGGAAATGTCCAAGGTAAAGACTTATTTGGATGAAGCATTCACGATTAAAGACATGGGAGAAGCAAGGTACTTTCTAGGGATAGAGATAGTAAGATCCAGAAGTGGAATATACATCAGTCAGAGGAAATACATCAGAGACCTACTCCATGATTCTGGGTTTTTTAATTGTAATTCAGCATCAACTCCTCTGCCTCCAGGCCTGAAATTTGAATCCAATGATAATGATGAAACACCTATCTATCACAACCCTGAGAAATACCGAAGAACACTTGGCAGATTGCTTTATTTGAACTACACAAGGCCGACCTATGCGGTCCAACAACTAAATCAATATGTACACCGCCCAAGAGACTCACATTGGCATGTTGTGGTTCACATATTGAAGTACCTAGCAGGACATATCACCATTAGACTCTATTATTCCAATAAGAACTCACTACAACCCGTGGCTTATAATGATGCAGATTGGGGGAGCTGCAGAACAACAAGACATTCAATAACTGGATATTGTATCTTCCTCGGTACTAGTTTGATTTCCCGGAAAACAAAGAAACAAGCAACTATATCCTACTCATCAGCTAAAGCAGAATATAGGGTTATGGCTGCCATTGTCAGAGAGATACAATGGATAGGATACATACTGTAGGAATTTGGAATACAATTTTCACAACCCATATCATTTTTCTATGATAACAAAGCAGCTTTGGAGATTACAGCCAATCCGGTTTTCCATAAGATGACCAAACATATAGCGATTGTTTGTCATGTAGTAAGATATAAATACAAAGCAAGGATGATACATCCATGTCATATTCGGTCGTCTGAGCAGTTGGCAGATGTATTTACAAAGTCATTGCCAGCAAGGAGTTTTGGGCTATTATTGTCCAAGATGAGTTTGTGGAATGCTCACCTTGAGAATGGGTTGTTGAAATGTGCAGAACCAACATCGTGACAATGGACTGATTGCAGGAAGTAGAATTGATGATGATCAAGATGGTATACAAGATGAGAAGCTTACTGGTTTTACTGAAGATCATTGAAGACAGATCATGGAGATTATCTGAAGCCACACGATCCACATTAGATCGTGTGGATGAGAAAAGACTGGCATAGAAATTTGTTTTGTGTTTTAGTTAGTGAAGTTGCGATTTATAAAAGGATGTAAATTAACTGCTCGATCTGATTGGGTGAAATGAATGAGAAAAAAATCCCAATAATCATTTTATTCTTCCCTCTCAAAATCTCTCGATTACAGATTCAATTTTTGACTGATTCTTGCACGAATCAGTAAATTTACAGTTACTATCTATTGATGCCTTGTAGTATTGCACCCTGCCTCGTCTTGGTATTGCTTTCTGTGTCAATCAGTTGTGTCAGCATATGCATAATTCATGTGATTCTCGGTGAAGTCCAACCAAGCCCATCCTTAGTTACTTTAAGGGTACTATTGATCATGGTCTGTTGTATACGTCAGACTCTCTTCATCTCCAGGCCTTTTGTGATTCGATTAGGCTGGTGATCCTTATGATCAATGCTATATTATTGTTTATGGGATCTTCTTTGGGGAGTATCTTGTCTCCTAGTCTGCGAAGAAGCATACTGTGATTTCTCGGTCTAGTACTGAAATTGAATATCGTGCTATGGCTCAGACTACTACCGAACTCTATTGGCTCCATATGCTCTGTCGTAACCTGCATATCTCCCTTCACCATTATCATGTCCTTTTGTGTGATAATATTGGGGCCCTTGCTCTTGCTTCCAATCTGGTGTTCAATGCTCGTATTAAACATTTAAGATAGATTATTACTTTATTCGAGAGAAAGTATTAAATAAGGATATGGTCATTTAACATCTCACCATTCATGATCAGATGGTCAATATTTCAACAAAACCGTTGTTATGGCTCATTTTCTCTTACTTTGGGACAAGGTAACTATTTTTTAGTCTGATGTCAGTTTGCGAGGATGTTAATAATTCTTCAAACTCTTCCTCTATATAATACAAAATATTTATGGCTCTTGATCATTAATGATTAAATCATTGCTTGAATCATCTCTACTTGATTAAATCATTGCTTGAATCATCTCTCAAGCTTTGATAGAAGCGCAACGTAGTCAACCGCGGACCCTATCTTCCATGCGCAAACATACATATCGAAATAGACTACTAAAGTTTTCAAATATTCGATTTATATCCAACGAGGATCCTTGCCATTGTTAGCACTCCTTAAGTCCAAACTCAATGGCTTAACTGCTCATTATCCATTGAGCTTGCGGGGCATGATAATAAATTGCTACATAATCTTTTTTTTTTAAATTAAGTTATGCATTAAATAAAAAAAGGTAGTTTGGCTTGAAGCCATTATAAGCATGGGATGCTTAAACAGGACCTCTAGTCACTGGCAGACATCCTCGCGTAATCTTAGGTACGGGAGCCCCGCCTTTTTTAGACGTAGGTATCTTATCACTGGTATTGGGAGCGCCTCCGGCCATACTTTTTTTTTTTCTTGCCGTCAGCTCCTCTTTTTGCAAAGTAGTTTGCTATGCAATTCCTTTCTCGAATTTGATGCTTAACCTGCATCCTGAGGCCTCTCTACTATAGATTCAAACATATCCACTCTGCATCTAGTCAACAACGACTCTTGTTGTAAAGATTTTTAGCATTAAATTGCATTTAAATTGTACCATCAATAGATGCACAATTGGTGCAGACCTTGTACGGCTAAAGACTCAACCGGTTAATCTTTTTAGTTGGATCAGCAGCAGACGGAAGATGCTGACGACACGTCGCAGCTCGTGGTTCCTGGAAGAGGGACAAGATATAAACAACTCAACAAGTGCAAGAAAATGCGTAGACCAATGAACCCGTTGCATTTGCATCTGACGTGTCTCAGGGCCCCACATTAATGTGAAATGGATAACTACCAGCTGCTTCCACGTCAGATAAATTAAACAAGCTCACCTCTCGCTGCTGCGGGTCCCGCAGTATTATTGAAAGCTTCAAAAAAAAGACTTTGAAAAACAATAAAATGTAATAAAGGTTTAATTGATCGATGCCCTTGTGTTCCATGCCATATCTACTCACTTTCCTCTCTCTACAAACTCTGCAATTAGAAATAGGGAGGTACCAGGAGTTATCCCAATTGATTCCTTTCATTTGGCAATCGAAATCGCATATTTTCAAGGCTGAATAAAAATGGGAGCAAACGCTTCTTCGTTGCCGGTGGATCCCGGAGGGCGCACCCAGGGAGCTAAACTGGATGATGTACCGGAATCTTGCATAGCCCTGGTTCTGTCCTGCTTGGACCCGCCGGAGATCGCTGAGATGGCCCGGGTGAATCGGGCATTCAGGGCAGCGTCGTCCGCCGATTTTATATGGGTTCC
>JAOWBN010177901.1:0-17539 GCA_028565015.1 Pinguicula moranensis
CACTACTCCTCTAGAAGTGCATACCAGATCCTCTTCCGTGAGACATACGGGTCTCCCCCTATGGCTCCGGATATATTGGCAGTTTGGGGTAAGCTCTCCCCCAGGAAGGTCATGTTCTTCTGTTGGCGGGCTCTCAGGCACCGGATTGCCACTACAGATAATCTTATCGACAGAGGCATGATTCTTACTGTGGAGGACAGCATATGCCATCTATGTCATACAGCACCGGAGTCAGTGACTCACCTGTTCTGCACCTGCCCTGTGGCCCATCGACTTTGGACTGAAGTTTACGACTAGCTGGGTTTGCCCTTTGCGGGGACAAACTCCATCACTTCTCACTTGGTAGCTCACATGGAACTATGTCCCTCCACCTCCGCTTTGGATCTATGGAGATCTATCTGGCATGCGACTGTTTGGAATATATGAAAATCAAGAAACATGGTCAGGCACGATGAAGGTCCTTTCATTATGGACATCTGCTTCAAGACGATTCAGACACAGGCATGGCACTGGCTCACGGCACACGATAGCAGACCCCGGGTGGTAACTCTAGCAGACTGGATTCAGCGACCGACTTTGTGTTTTCTTGTATTCTTCCCCCTGATTCTGATGTATTTTTTGTACATAGGGATGTCCCCTCATTATGGGGAACATGCCCACATTTCTGTATGAACCTCTTAGATTAATATATTCATTATTACTTATCAAAAAAAAAAACGGTGGCAGTTCCAAAAAATGTCATTGTTGTACTAAAAAAATTATAAATTTACCTCTCGACTATTGTCTCGATTTCTCTTCTCCATGTATTAGGGCTGTGCTGGATCTCTATGGAAACAGTCTCTTTATCTTTTTTTAGGGGTATGACTGTGTATATCCCACACTCACCAGACCCTACTTCAATGTGAGATTTTACTGGGTATGTTTGATTTGGTTTGGTTTGATTTAAGTATTAGGGTTGTGGTTTACTATGGTTTTGACCGACCGAAGCATTTCTTCTTATTTGAATTTGGGTAAATGAAATTTTTTTTATTGGGTTGAGTAATACTTGTGGTAAACTCGAATTTATAAAGTTAACATTACACTATTTTTGACGGTGCGAGTTGGCCCAGCGGCGATCACCCTCGACACACAGGATTTGCCTAGTGAGCTCGAGGGATCGATTCAGGCTGGTTACCAACTCTGCACTGTCACCTCTGGATTAGTCGGGTTGGATTCGCATTCTGTCGTTTTGCCCCAGAGGCAAACTCTGCCCGGATACCTAAGTAGGTGCCGGTTTCGGTTAACTTACCCAAAAAAAAAACATTACACTATTTTCCAAATTAAAGGATCTCTAATTGATTAATACTGATCTATAGAAATCCTAACTAAAATAACCTCCTACCAACAATAAAATTCCTTCCTAATTATCAAAGATATTTCTAATTAATATCTTTAATAATTCATATTTTCAATACTCTCCTCAAATTGATGCTATCAATTTTAGTAGTCTCAATTTGCTAAATAAGTAATGATGGTAATTTTTTTTCTTCATGCTCCTTTCGAGAAAAGCTTTAAGCATCTATCGTGGTCTATTCTCTAGGAACAATTGCTTTGAACAAGTCTTTCTGTCAAGTTCTTATGGCAACCACCTTGTAATGAACAACTTTGGTATGCTCCTGTGTGACCTTCTCCTCCGGAACAACCTTTTTCTATGGAACAATTGCAAGTCGGAAATATCAAAAAATTCCTTTGATATATCCCAATTCATCCCTTTGATCTGTCCATAGTTAATGCGATCAAGTTTAACATCATACCAGTAAAATTTAATTTTTCACAGGTTTGATGCTTGTTCAACACTTGCCGCTATGAGAAATTCATCTTCTCTCGCAAGCATTTTTTCTCCATAATGCACAATGGGGAATTCATCCATTGCACAAAATGGTCTTCAATTCGATGAATCAATTCTCAAATAAAGAGATTTGAATCAACTCAAGACAACAAGAAATCATTGATGCCTGTTTTTTCTTTCTTTTTTTGAAGAATTTGAATCAACCGAGTTTTCATCATATTCAGTTGACAAAGACGAAGATGAAGCTGACAAAGCGTAATTTGGAGGCAACAGTTCGAAGTATTCAAGATTTAGAATCATCCACATATATCTAAGGCAAGCAACGTTCATCTTGACGAGAAATGACTCCTAAGATATTAGATTTTGGCATGATGAGAATATTTGGAGGAGATCAAATGGAAGTCTAAACGAAAAGGAATTTTGGGGACTTATGGCTATATGTCACCCTTTGTTTTTTCTTTTTCTTTGGTATGAAAGAAATATGAAGAGTCGTCGGACAGTGACTGACCGTTTGGCGACAGTGAAAACTTTTTCTTAGGTATTCAAACTTGCTCCGATTCCATGTTCTCGGAGATTATTTTAGATCATACAATGCTTTCTGTAGTTGACAAACCTCACCTTGAAGTTCTCAGCATACCTTGGAGATCGCCATATAAACTTCTTCCCGCAAGTCTCCGTGGAGGAAAGCGTTCTGAACATCAAACTGGAGTAGGGGCTAATCTTGATTAGCTATTATGGAGAAGAGGACTTTGATAGTATCAATTTTGGCTACAAGTGATAAAGTCTCAGAGTAGTCGAATCTGTAAGTATGTGTAAACCCTTTAGCAACCAGTCTAACTTTGTATCTCTCAATCGTACCATCAGCATCACGTTTGATTGTAGAGACCCACCGGCATCCAATAAGTCTTTACCCATATGGCAAAATACATGCTTCCCATGTTCCATTTTTTCTTAAAGCACAAATCTCTTCATCCATAGCATCTATCCATTCTTTTGAATTCCTTGCAACATCTACAGTCTTAGGTATCTTTTGGTGAGACTCCCCCTAGCCAAAGAGGCCAGAGGATATCGTGATCCCTTAGGGATGTGTTCTGGCTCATATCTCTGTGCCGGTATTCCTCTGGTACTTCAAGGCGGTAGAACATATGTATTTGTATGCTACTCAAGTAGATAATCAACACTATCATGAGTAGTTGTAACTTGGGGAATTGAATCAATCTCATTTACCCCAGGGGACAGTGGAGACATTGGCGGAGTCGTGGTGGGCTCTTCATACGTGGCAGGTAACTCGATAATTCCTGTATTAAGTTCTTGTGGAACAGCCGATCGAGAAGGATTCGTACTAAGTAACCAACTGAATGGATCACCTAGAGGCTCTCATCTTAAATTAAATGATCTCTAATTGATCCATAATTATTTCTAAAAATCCTAACTAAAATAACGTCCTACCAACAATAAAACTTTTTCCTAATTATCAAAGATATTTCTAATTAATATATTTAATAATCATATTTCCAACACTTCTCTCTCCCATCTCTCTCTTCCCGACACCCACACATCAACACACTGCATGCCTGCCCTCTATCTCATAGCAAAACTCACATAAACAGAGGCCAGATTGTGAAAAAACAAGCACCGAAAGGCCAATCCCCAATGCTCTGAGTCTTCTTCCTCAACACCCACTCACCGCTTTGCAGAAAAAGGAAGAAAAAAAAAGCTAGGATACCCCTAAAACGGAAGTGAGGGAGAATAAGGGGTCGAATTGCCGGGTAAGTCGTGGATTTTTTCTCTTTCTGATATTCATACCATGTGTTCTATTTATGATCCGATTAATAATAACTTTGTTAAAGACATCCAACAACCACAACCTACTCAATATACAAAGGCGGAGTAAGGGGGACTAGGGGGCCATGGTCCCCCCAATATCTTAAACAAAAATTATAAGTATTTCTTTTTACTTTGGTCCCCTTGTAAAATCTAATAATATTTATCTTTAAACAAAAAGAAAAGTCTTGCTCAACTCAGTGATCAAACCTCGTCTGCGACTTTTGAGTTACTTTTTTAGATACAAAATCAAAAAATTGATACACTTAGGTCCGAACCCTCATTGGCGCAAACAAAGGTAAGTGGAGTAACTACTACACCATGGAAGGCATATGCTTAATTTAAGTTATATAATAATTATTATTGATATAGAGGTAAGAAATAAATTATAATTGATATTGTTTCATTTTTTTATAGTTTTAAAAAAATTTATATTTTTTTATTAAATTTATTTTTGAAATTGTAGTTAAAAAATTCCATTTCGTAAATTGAAAAACCTTGACCTATAAAAAAAATATATTTATCTTAAACATTCATCGATCAAATTCAACCCATTATGCTCAAATCTGAAGAACAAATCAGATATATGCGGCTTAAACCGATTCGAGCAGACCCGACCCAACCTAACTCACTCTGTTAAAAACCAAAAAAATTGGCTCCCTCACCCTTCAATTCCTGGCTCCGCCCATGCAATATATTATCAACCAAGTTGGGATCTGGGGGTCAAATGTACGCAGCCATACCCTAATAATTATATAAAGATGTTGTTTTCGTTGTGACCCAAGATGAATTGCGTCATTTTATATATTAATTTCTAACAACTTCATTAATTGAAGCATTGAAATTTAATAAAATCATTTTGATCTAGTTTATTATTAACATCAAGTTAAAAGAATTGTCAATTATTGACTCTTTCGGCTTTATTTGCAATTGCACATTGTAAAAAAAAATTAAAAATTCCAAATTATGGTGTTCAAATTTATTATTTTTAGTTCGAATAATTTGTGTGATCCACGCAAATGATCTTTTTTACGTGGACCTGATAAATGTGTTTATATCTCACAATCACCCCCAAAAATTATTTATAATCAATAGAAATGAAGATGAACCCCAAACTTCATTTCTCTTGAGAGCATAAGTCCAAGTTTTACAAAATTTTAATTACTTTTATCAAGTTCGGTATCGTAGTAGTTATACATTGGACTAATGCAATAAAATGTTTTGCGGGATAAAAAAAATTACTTTTGTTAATATTCTTTATTCAATTATTCCCTTCTAGAAGCCCACAATTGGACCCGTCGAGCCCACTAACATTCTAGAAAGTCAGCCTTTACTATCGAACCTTCTTAATTTCTAAAGAAAATATCGAACCTTCTTCTTCTTATACCAATAAAAAATAAATAATTGAAATCACACACACAGTACACACACCAATGTGTACGTCAGTACTATATATATGCCCCCATCCTCAAACCTAATCATCCATAACCAAAAGCTTCTATCCAAGATCCAATTCTTCCACAAGCACACTCAATTGACAAAATGTGTAGCACGTTACGACTCCACAGAAGCGCACCCGTTCTCGGTTTCTCCTTCCGACCTTCGATTCGACCCGAAAACCCAACAAAATTCGTCTCTTTCCCGTCCAGATCCGGATCCGGATCCGTCTGTCGGGCCTCCATTACAGAGACTCTCCCTGAGCTATCCACGTTAAGCTTTTACGACCTTCTTGGCATCCCGGAGACGGGTTCGCTGTTGGAGATCAAGAAGGCTTACAAGCAGCTCGCCAGGAAGTATCACCCCGACGTTTCTCCTCCTGATCGTGTGGAGGAGTACACGCAGAGGTTTATTGAGGTACAGGAGGCTTACGAGACGCTGTCGGATCCGAGGAGGAGACAGTTGTACGATCTTGATATGGAAAATGGGTTTCAACTCGCGTTTACGGGTCGGAGGAGAGGGAAATTCGACGAGGTGAGATAACGAATCGTTTATGCCCTTTGTGTAGTATTTCGAGGAATTGGGACTTGGGTGTGTGCGTTTCTATAAGCGGGACGTATGAATAATGAACAAATAATTGTGAATTTACTTGCATTAGCTACAACTCTGGATCTGGAAGTACCCTGTTTTTAGATTGTTGAAAAAGGTTGTTGCTCTAGTTTAGCTTCTGGAAGCAATTTGTTTCATTGTAGACCGCAATCAACTTTCAGATGCTTGTGATTCTATTTCTGTGTCTGTGATCGAAAATTCTAACAGTGTTTTTTATGTTTCTTGTTTGTATCCAGTCAATGGATGAGAAAAACGATTGGAACATTCAATGGCAATCTCAACTGTCGGAGCTTAAGAGAAGAAGAGCGAGTGGAGATTCAGATGCTAATATGTCATGGGGGGCAAGAATGCGGCGAACAAAGGAAGCAGCGGCTTCCTATTGAGAGAAGCGTCGTATATGTATATATATGTATGGTGTATATATAAATGGAGCCAAAAGTTTTTGAGTAGTTTGTGCTCTTTTGCAGTTTGTAACCTTGTTAACAAGTATAAAAGAAGAATTACACTAAGAAAGGTTAACAATTGTGCACAAGCAATGGTATGTGCCCACCTTACATGGGGAGAAGCAAAATAAAGTGAAAGGAAACATGTAAAGGAAACAATACTTGGTTGAACTTGAAGGATGATAATCAAACCACACAGCAAATTTCATCTCTCAAATAATGCAATTATTAGAAAAAGACCATAAGCTAATACACATCTGATACGGATTAATTCCACCCCATCGTCTAGAATCATTATAATTCAGATACAAACAGAAACAACACAACTCTTGAGACTGACTCCAAGTTTGTGGACATTCAATACGTTTTCACATCAATGCTCATTGAAATTTGTCACGTGGCTAATAATTGCGACTGCTAAAAATTTATTGTGGCCCCCAACTTTGTTTTGTGGTTCACAAAGAAAGCTTTTTGAATCCGACGAATATCATTTCCTCAACGACAAAAAGTTGTAATGTTTCAGTTTGGGGTTGTTTCGACGTTAATTAATATATGATAATGTATGATATGACCAGGAAGGATTTTTTTAATTCTGAAAATTAATTATTTTATTACTGACTTCAGCCAAAAAATTATTTACAGTGTCTGAATATCTATTTCAAATTAATACATAAGTGAGGGTTTGACAGCCAATCCCCTAATAACAGTTATCCCTCTGTATCATAAAATGGATAGAAGTGGAAATAATTTGAATAATTTTAGACTTCTAGTTATTAAAATGTGATTGCAATTGCATGAATAAGATATAATCTTTGGGTAAACAAATTAAACCAAATATATCTAATAAATCTATAAGATAAAAGAGAATATTTATGTAGAAACCAATAGTGGATGTAGAAAAAAAAATTAAGAGAGATAAAAAAAATTTGATAGTGCACAAAAATACTTATATGGGTTAAAAAATTTAGAGAGCTCTGTATTTTTTGGGAATGGGTGAGTAATGGTAATAAAATAATATAGCTATTTAACAGTTATGAAAAAATAATAATTTTATCAGCTCAAATAATAATATAAAAAAAGTTAAATTATTTAATATATTATAAAATTAAATTTTAATAAAAATAATTATAAAAAATATATAATCTTATAACAAAAATATTTTTATATATTATTATTATTTTTACAAAATAAGGCCCAATGGGGTGTAAGGGTGGGGGCAGGCCAAGACCCACTCCAATCGCCCGTGGCAGAGACCCCATCTCAAAAGAGTATTTTAGTTCTATTGCAAAAATATAAAGCTCTACATAAAATATGAATACTTTGGTAAATAAAATAATCACAGCATCGCAAAAATTTATACTATGCATGCGAAAACAATCACTAAATTAAGATGAAGAACCACCGATATGACCAAACAAAATAAACACTAAAAAGGCCAAAAAAAAAAGGAACAAACACAAACAATGCAAAATTGATTTCCGGTTTAATGAGATTGTACACACAACCTAACCATTTAGTCTAGGGCCTGTTTTGCGCAGGCTGCTTAAAATTATAATTGGATTATAAGCACATTTTTTAAAAAAATGAGTGTTTTGTGCAGCCAACCTTTTACTACTTATTCTTATTTTAAGAAGGTAAACCTTCTAAAAAATAAGTACCTCCTGACATGCTTTTTTTTTCTTCTAAAAAATAAGCACATCAATTCCGGCACCGTGAAGGGGCTCCGGCAGGAGGGGGGGTGATGCTTTGGCACGGGGAGTCCGGTGGCCGCCGGTCCTCCGGCACGGCGGTTTCAAAAAATTTCGGACCCTCTGAGACACCTCTATTCTAAAAATAGTAATCTTGTAAGTGCTTGCATAAAACAAGAAGAAGTAGAAGAATGTCCGCGCAAAATAGGGTCTTAATATACCCATAATCAAGTACGACATGCATAAACTCTATATGTCTCTAATCGTAATTTGACTTTTCCAACTCGTCCTATCAAAGTTCATGTCCTCATAAATATCTAATTCTATAAAATCTAATCGAATTTGTTTCTCTCACGTCATTCTAAGTCTCTCTCCCCTGCCTTCATTGGACTTGCATCTCTTCAACTCTCCTGACGAGTTCGTTGACAAGTCTTTTGTGTATATGTCCAAACCATCACAATATCTTCTCTCTCAACTTATCAGTGATAGATGTGATACTTAGTTTATCCCTAAAAATTATATTTGGGATCTTATCTAATTTTGTATAACCGCACATTCATCATAACATTCTCATCTCTACTATTTCAAATTTTCGCATTGCTACAGTCTCATATCCCCCGCTCTAACACATACAATAGGCCGATCTTATATCCTATAAAAAAAATTACTTCAACTTTAATAAAAAATTTGTTCGCATAATATGCCTTAATGGGATGAATAACGTTGCCTTCACACCCTCCTGTTGTGTCAAGAAAGATATGTTAAGTCTTATGGGTGGCGATTGCATGCCAGATATGGGGCACATAAATCAAATACACTTCAGAAAATGCGGATATTAGCCCATAAGAGAGTCAACATGATTCAAGTGACGCCACGGTATGGAATTGATTTTTATTGTTTCGAAAATGTATATTAAAATAAAAGAATATTTGTCGACGATCCACTATGTAACATGCTCTTCAAGATTTATGTTGCTCTCGGCCGCTAACAAAAGTTGAGGTAATTGCTGGAAATTGGATTGTGGGTTTCTTCTAAGCTGCAAGTCAGACCCAACCATTGATAAAGCTCTCTCTATATGTTTGAAGTTATGGGGCAAGTAGAGAAGAGGTGAGTCATCGATTCTTCAGTAGCTAGGTAGAATTTTATGCTAAAGTGGAGATTTTCAATGGAATTTTTGTGTTCCAAACATCTTTGCAAGTAAAATCTGCAATTGTGATAGTGGTTGGATTTGAACAAATAGAACATCTGTTTTTGATTTGGGATCCACTGCCACGTTACCTCATCCTAAACCAATTGTTTAAGATCTGGTTTAAAACCCTCCACTCCACCACATAGAACAAGACTGATTTGTTGACAAATAGTAAGTCTAAGTTACTAGCTGTCCCTCTGTGCTCTCGAGATCCACAAATTTTCTCCCTCTAGACTCTCGAGATCCTCTATTATTGACTTACATTTTCATTTCTCTATGGTCACATTGATGGGCATTGAATGTGACCCGATATTTGGTACCACGACCATTACACATCATGGTTGAGTAGTGGTTCAACTTTCAATTGTGCCGAACAAGGCAGAAAAGTAAAACAAGGGTAGGGGCAGCCTCTTAAATAATTAATAAAGATGAAGTTTATTAGGAATATTCGGTCTAAGGTTCAATTATAATTGTATGCAAATAATTTCTCTGAACACCCCAATGGCTAGAGCTTTATGTCATTTAGGTAGAATTAGGTAAAGATAGAAGATAGAAGGGATCGTGGAATAAATGTTGTGAAGTGAAGGATCCCAAAAAATCAGGGATTCTTACCTTATCAAATTCACAATCCCATCATGTCCAAAATCATCTATAAAGACATGTTGTGAAATGACGGAACCACTAAATTTTTGCAAATTTTGATCTGGGTCCCTGGCCAATCGGGAAATTATGACTAGACCCCCAGTTTTTTTCACGAAATTCAGTCTACCACCCCAAAACTTACAAAAATTCCACATCTTGCCCCCACAGAACATTTATTTGGCCAGTCTACTAATTTTTTGATGATATGCAGATTTGCCCCGGCCATCCCATGGCCCTTATGTCTCAGGCTAACATTCCCGGAGCTCGTATTACACATCGAGTGTTTGATTGTGGCGCCACGGACACCATGACCAATGACAAGAATGATATTTGTGTTTCTTCATAACCCCATAGGACTTGTATAAAGACCGCTAATGTGGGCCTTGCATCGGTCAATAGGGGTGAGACTATTGAGATTAATCCAAAGTTGAAATTACCTAATTGCTTATATGTGCCCTCGTTATCGTGCAAATTATTATCGATTAGTCATATCTCCCGGGAACTCAACTGTTGTGCATTAATGTATCCGACCTTCTGGCTCTTATAGGATATCAGGACGAGCTAGATAACTGGGCGTGGCACTGAGCGGAGAGGACTGTACTATGTGGACAAAGTAGCTCACCAAGGAACCAGTATGTTGGCACATGGCATAATGGATAGTCAAGAGTGGCTTTGGCATCGTCGTTTGTGATACTCATCCACTGAGTTATCTCCAACTTTTATTCCCTCAGTTTTCAAAAGCTTTTGGTAGTCTTAGCTGTGAGACATGTGTCTTGGCCAAAAGTCATCGTCATAGTTATCCCTTGAATAATATTCGGGCGTCCCGACCTTTTGAACTAATACACTCTGATATCTTGAGCCCAACCCCCACATCTGGTTCTTATGGTATTGAATATTTTGTGTTATTTATTAATGATTGCACACGGATGACTTGGATCAAATTCATGAAACACAAATCTGAGGTACCCACCAAATTTATTGATTTCTTCACAATGATTCAAAATCAATTCCATGTTTCAATCAAAATTCTATGATCTGCCAATGGAGGTAAATATGTTGGTCACGTCTTATAAGACTTTCTTCGTACACGGGGCATCATGCATCAGACCACTTGCCCCAACACACCTAAACAAAATAGGGTTGCAGAATGTATGAATTGAATCTTACTCAAAGTCACTCAAGCACTCATGGTCGAATCTCGAGTTCCGAAACACTACTTGCCTGAAGCCCTTGCCATAGTCGGATATCTTTTAAACAGACTATCCGCAAAAATCCTTAACCTTCAAAAACCCCTACAGACGTTATCTGCATTGGTCTCCATTCCACCCAACCTTACCCTTCATTCACGAGTTTTTTGATGCTCCGTGTTCGTTCATATCCCTAAGTCTGACAAGACAAAGCTCGACCCTTGTGCAATGAAATGTGTCTTTGTTGGCTATGGTGTTAATCAGAAAGGATATCGATGATTTGATCCACTAACTCGTCATCTCTACACTACTATGGACTGTGATTTTCTCAAAATCGAGTATTAGTTTTCCCATCTGCATCTCGATTAGGGGGAGCAACTTGATATATCTCAATCTTTGACCAAGACGCTTGACTGGCTATTTAGTGATACATCACCATATCCGACCCCCATAAAATAGTGCCCGAACGCCAGTTGTTCTACACCAAAGTCGACGTCCTCTCCTGATACTCCTGAGGTACAGAATTCCGAACCTACACCTATTCCTGTAATTTCTGCTAATGCTAACCATGACGAGGCCACTATCATTGAGCCTGACCCAGGGTCTCATAAATATACCCTACCTCACAGAAGTACGAGAGAAATCCCAACACGACGGTATGAACCAGGACATGAGCCACGGAAGTCCAAGTATCCTATGGCCAACTTGGTCAAGGGAGACATTATAGCACATACCTATGCAGCGGCCTTATATTTAGTATGTCTGCCCAAAAACGTTCAAGAAACACAAAGACAGGCTGAATGAAACCACGCAATGGAAGCTGAGATGGATCCTCTAATTAAAAATAGTACATGGGAGAAGTGTGATTTACCTACTGGAAAGAAAGTCGTGGGATGTCGATGGGTATTCACTGTGAAACACAAGTCTGATGAAACGATCGAACGATACAAGGCATGACTCGTAGCTAAAGAATATACTCAGACTTATGGGATAGACTACCCGGAAACCTTCTCACCAGTAGCAAAATTGGATACGATTCGAGTATTACTATCAGTTGCTGCGAATCTAGATTGGCAACTCCATCATTTTGATGTGAAGAATGCTTTCTTACGTGGAGACCTACAGGAAGAGGTATACATGAACCCACCTCCAGGCTTTACTAACCTTTCAGTAAAAATCAAGTGTGTCAATTGAAAAAAAGCACTCTATGGACTCAAGCAGTCACCAAGGGCCTCATTCGAAAGATTCACTAGTGCCATGAAAAAAAAATGGATATCGACAGGAGAATTTAGATCATACATTGTTCATAAAGTAAAAAGGTGAACTGGTTACATGTTTGAAGATCTATGTTGACGACATGATAATTACTGGCAGTGATGTAGCAAATATAGATGATCTCCGAAATAGTCTCTTCAAAGAATTTGAAATGAAAGATTTGTGGCAACTAAAGTATTTTTTGGGACATGTAGTTGCACGATCAGCACAAGGCATCTTCATATTCCAAAAAAATATATATATATACTCGATCTTCTTGCAGAAACAGGAATAACCGACTGCAAACCAGCAGATACACCAGCCATTCAAAATCAAAAACTACAAATCAAAGAAGGAAAAGCCCTGGCTGATCAGAGTCGATATCAACACTTAGTTGGAAAGCTCATTTATCTTACACACACCCGTCCAGATATTGCATGCAATCCGGGTGGTAAGTCAGTTTATGCATAAACCTCAACTAGATCATATGGAAGCAGTTGTCAGAATATTGCGATATCTCAAAGTATCACCGAAAAAGGGGGTTCACTTCAAGAAACATAATCACCTGAGAATTGAAGGGTATATTGATACTGATTGGGCAGGCAATCTTATAGATAAAAAAAATCAAACGCAACATATTTCACACTTGTAGACGGAAATCTTATGACCTGGAGGAGCAAGAAACATAAAGTAGTAGCTCTTTCAAGCGCCGAAGCAGACTTCGCAGAAGTTGCTAAGGGGGTGACAAAAATATTGTGGCTACGAAAGCTACTAGCAGATATTGGGCATCCATACTACAAGATATTCGTGTCCTCTGAGATTTGACAACAAGGCAGCCAACATCCGTTAGAGTCTATAATTTTATCAATAATAAATAAATAAACTCTTTTACTACCATTTTATTATCTCTTCTTTTTGAAAGATAATCTTAAATTTTTATTAAAAGGCACAAATTGTGCTAATAATTATTTTGTACAAGAAATAGAGAAAATAAAAAGAACAAAAAAAATAAAATCGGAAGGCTCTCTAAAATCGCTCTTCTATTTTCTTTGCTTTTTTGGTTTCCCGCGTAAAACAATATTAATTCTTTTGTCTTTAAATTCCACTATGAAATTTTGGATGAGAGGCTTCCCGAAGAGTCTATAATCCCAAAACATCAATAGATTTTTTCTTTATTGTTTTTCCTATTTTTGCTATGTGTCGTATCTTGGTGATTTGCTTATTATTGACTTTGCAATTTCTTCTCATGTTCTAAAAAGCCATATTGTGTGGTATCTTCCAGATTTAGACTCCTATTTTGCTGCACTACGTTGATTTTCTTTACATTGTTGTGCTTGTGAAATTCCTTCCCTTGCAATTACCCCTTTTTGACGGATACTGGCTCTGTTTTGTTGTTATGATTTCTCAATTTTGGTTGCAGTGTTGGCTGATGTTGTAAGCATTTATCCACTTGATTTTTGTTATCCATGTGTTAGACAATACTCTGGATCTCTGAGCCTATCTTAAAAATGGTGTATCCCCTTTCAATTAGTCCATATGTCTTTGTTGATGTCCAAAGCGCCAACTGAATTTTTTTTGAGTTTTTCGGGCTCCAGTTTAATCAGCTCAATTTTTTTTCTATTCCATTCGAGTCATTTATTCTATACTATCACTATCCACCATATATTCCAAAAGTCTCCTCTTTTTCTTTTGTAGTTCAATCCCAAGTGTGCTTCAAGATGGTTGTATGGTTCCTTTGGCGCGACCATATATAAATCAAACCATTTATAGCATGTCTTCCAAATCATATTTGCAAAAGGACAAGTAAAGAATAAGTGTTCCACATTTTCCTACATATTATCACATCAAATACATGTATTACTTCCTGTTATTGAGACTATTCTTTGAATTAGATTATCAATTGTATAGATTTTATACTATATCATCCTCCAACTCCAACATAATGTAACGGCCTTTAGAGGAACTATTTATCTCTTTAACCACATGTTATGCTTCAAGTCTGATACTTCTAAGTTCTAACTTTTTCATGTTAATGATCCGAAGGGAGTTTGGGCTTTTTTTCTGGAATCCGCATCATTTAATAAAAGCGATTTCATAACAATGGTTTTATAGTGCGATTAGTAATGGATATTCATTTCTCCTCAAATTAATGTAAGAAGAGTATGGATGAATTCTTTAATGCATTTTTACCTCATTTTATGAACAAACAAAAGAAATATTCCAGCCTGACGGACACCTGTGCCGGACTTTTAACAACATTTTATAGGTTTTGGGCTAGGCATCGGAATATGGGGATGCAACAATTGGGCCGTCCAAACGAATTTTATGTAATTAATGTTCGTTTGCTCTACACGTATGCTAGCTCAAATGTTAAGCAAACTCACCTCTTAACAATGGGATCAAAAAATTAGAAAAGCAATTTTTTAGAATTTTACTTTCGATGTAGTAGTCTCCATGAAAACAATCTCATGACTATGAGGTCAAAGAATTAGACAAACAATTTTTTCATAATTTTATTTTTGAGCTAAGGGCCTCCGCCTCCATGAAAACAAATGAGAGTTGGTGTGTACATCTTTTACTTTTGAATTGATAGGCCCCGCACCTTACTTGAAAGCTGAAACAACCTCTGAGATGCCTTGGTCCCATATTTTCTCTAAATGGTTTGCACTATAGATTACGATACCAGATGGAGGAAAGAAACAAGCATATTGCACGTGCACAAGTCATACAGCAGTACAGATCAAGCCTGTACAGGGAAGATATAACACTAGAATACCCCATGCAAAGCAGTACCGATCCATAATAGAAAACAATTCAAGGACATAAGAAGAATCGTTGCCATGGCCAGTGTAGCCATGGTTTAAAATTCATTGTGTCCAGCACCTCCATAACCACCAGCATTGTTGAAATCTCTGCGGGGAGGTCTTTCCTGGGCGTAACTTACCCGAATATTCCTACCATTTAATTCCTGTCACAAAAGAGATGAAAGATCAGAGTCAATGGTATCAAACGACTTAAGTAATTGAGTTGTCTGGCGAAAGTTTACCTGCCCGTCCATGGCAGAAACAGCCGCGCTGGCAAATTCATCACTCGAGAAATTCACAAACCCAAATCCTCTTGATCTTCCGGTATCTCTGTCCGTAATGACTCTTGCTGTGAAAGATGTGCATAAGAAATTATGGTCTGATGTATGCACCACAATGCAGCAAAAGGACAGTGATCACATTTCAACGAAAAATGCCACAAATAAAACTAAATTTCTATTTAAGAAGCTAGCTAGAACAGGAAAACCTACTTAAATCAACTATCTAGACAACATTTGAAACACCTAAGAGCAGGATGCTAGCATAATGATCACTAGTTTCAAGAAATTAAAACAAGAAAAGCCACAACCTGAAAGACAAATGAGTCCAATCATAACCAGAAACCAAGTCCAATCAATGAATAAGTCTATTCAAGGAACAAAATTATCCTCTTCAGTTATATAACAAAAATGCAAGCAAATTTCACACATGCTAAAGCTTCAAAACTGTCCAACAAAGACAGGTCAGTAAGCGATCTCACAAATGGAATTGAAATACCATCAACTACATCACCAAAGCTGGAGAAAGCGTCTCTCAGGGCCTGATCATCGGTGCCATAAGATAGGCCTATCCAAAAGAAAAGATTCACTTCAGATAAAATGAATAATACTGTATGACCTGTATACCCAAGAAGGCAAAAGAATTTGAGAAGGTAAACCTCCGATGAAAAGCTTTGTCGTCATGCAGCGGATGGAATTAAAGATGGGAGACTCTCCTTTCAGACCGCTGCTAGCAGAAAGGCTCTGTTTCAACAGTGACCCGACCTTGTTGTAGAAAGCCATTTTACACTTATCTGAAGAGAAACTATTGTTCAGATATAATGCTATTTGTTTTGTGAAACAAAGTGATTATGTGCTTTTCCACAAATTTAAGTCGAGCCAAATCAGAGAGCATCCTGTTCACATTAAAATTAAAATTAATGATTTAATAGAAGTAAAAAAAAGAGTAATCTCTTCAGATCAGCACCCGCGCGAGAGTTGGAACATCCAAAAGACATCAACGCCACAAGCACGAGTGCATAAAGGAAGACATTTCATTCACGTGAAAAGTTCTCTAACTCACGGATCCGAAATCCATTGCTTATCAAATAACACCCTCACCAACAGATCTTGCTTCGAAGCAACAGTGCATGCAAAATCTATGTTGTGGCATAGAGGCAGCTTCAATACATAAAGAACGAAGCTTTCTGCCTCAGTCATAAGCCACCATTCAAAAACTTGATACTCGCAACATTTCACCATCACCAAGAAGCAGTAAACGTGCTACGAAAATTTTGCGATCAACAAAATGTAGACCTCCATATGTTAACGGATTCGATATGTTAGCTTATTTCGTCAAAGCAAGCTACCCATAAAATAAACCATTAAACCTAAACTAAAGAGAGACAAGAACAGAAGCGATGGAGAACAGAACAAACTAGATCGACCCGATTCCTTCCCAACCAATAACAAATCCGATTACACTGACCCTTACTCGTCTGAAAGATAAGAAAAAAAATTGAAGAGCACTTGAAGCTTCATACCTGTTAAAACCAAGAGGATTTAATCTGAAATGCAGAATTTGGACGAAGCGGCAACGGCTAGGGTTTATCAAGTGATGTGCAAAATATATAGCGGCTGGTGCTCCGAAAATATCTCCCCCTCTTGAGTCTTCACGAAGCGACTCTGTTTAAATCATTTGTGTAATTTAATAATTCTTGTTGAAAATGTCATGTAAATCTCCAATAAAACTCAAGCGACTATAATAGTTTCTCCTGAAGTCGGCAGAGCCACAATTGTCAGCGTAGTACGGGAAAAGGAATTTAAGAGTATTAAAATATATTTTTAATTTTTAAGATTTATCCCTAAATTATATATTTCATTTGCGTAACATATGTATTTATATTACAAATCTTCTTAGGGCCAAATCAAATCACTGGGCCAGGCAGACACGGTTTGGTGTATAGGCTAGGTTGGACCTCCCAGCCTGGTACATGGATTGGGCTTTAGCCCGGTCAAAAAAACAAATTATTCTTAAATTTTAATTTATTTTTTTTGGGTAACCGGTATCTTAGCAAAATTTCAGTAACTAGGCAGAACAGCGAGTGGGTCTAAGCTAACTAATCCTCGGGATCACAAGCAAGACGCCCACCTCTCCTAGACCGGGTATTTACGCGAGCCGTTGTGGTGCGTCTGAGGCCCGGTGGCATGGCCCTTCGGGGAGTCATCTAGTGGGATCGAACCCCTGACCTCTAGGCAAGCCCTGAGGCCAGTGTTCTACCACTTGGACAGCCCGTCAGGTTCTTAAATTTTATTTTATTAACTGCATGGGTGGGTGGGTTGGTGGGTGGTATGCAACTGCATGGGTAAGGTAAGG
>JAOWBN010177911.1:0-17537 GCA_028565015.1 Pinguicula moranensis
ACCCACAGAAACTTTGCAGGATAAGAATATTCGAGCTACCACTTCAACTATGGCACTATCAAGCCCTGGTTAAGATTGGAGTTTAGCTAGGTACTCTAATTAAAATTGATGAGGCCACATTAAATAAGCACTATTTTGAAGCATTCCAAATGCTGATCTCCTTAGACTAGACTACTAGATTGGTTGACTAAATTACTATCCTTGTTGATGGTTCAAAAATAACTATCCACATTTCAGAGATAAGCGAGACTAGATTTAATGACCGTTGGGGTTATGCGCCTACACTTGATGACAATGTGGAATATTCAAGCCTTCAAAAAGATGATGACTCTATACATGGGCTCTCTGCAAGTTCCAGTCTTCACTTTAGTGATAAGGACCAGGTGGTTATTGCTAGCTCGAGTGACTTGGTTACCTAAACAAAGGTCATGACTTCGAAATACTCAGGCAAAGGCAAAGAGGCTATTACAGCTTCTCAAGTTCCAATTGTTCTAGATGCTCTTGTTACTGCTGTTGCTACCCTAGGCACTCCCCTACGCCATGATTCTAATAAACTGCCATGGTGGCTCTCCTCAAAAACCTTGAACAGTAACCAATTAGATCCTATTGATGAGAGAGATTTGGAAACTCAGGATAGTCATGTATTAAATCCTCTTAAAGTGGTTGTTGATATTATATGTAGTCCTAGAGATGCCCTAGTTCCTTAGACAGAGGAAGTTATGTTAATTGAGAAGTGCCATGAATGCTTTAAATCTCCACAGCCAAGTACTGTTAAGGTACTCTCGGAAAAAGATAGTCCTATTTTAGATGAGGCAGAAAAAATCCATCCATGAAGTATCTATGAATTTATCTCAGCAGGACATAGATCCTGGGAATTTAGATGGTCTCCAGCTATTTCCTTTAATAAGTGCAGCTCTTGATAGCCAGCATATCTCGTCTTCTTTAGAAAACTTCCCTCCTCTCAGTGCTGCTAAGTAAGGTGAATTTGCCACACCAAAAGAAGTCACAATAAACGTAAGAAAAGGAAGTGGCCCCAAAACAAGGAGTAAAACATACAAGAAAAATTATCCAACCAAGGAAAAGGATATAGTAGTTCTAGAAGACTGGATAAGTCACCTTGTTGTCCAACAAAGAGACTCAACTATTCAAAACTTATCTACTGCTCAATTAGGGGCAAAGGTTGATCACACAATAGAGATTGGCAAATTGTTGGGGTTGACATATGATCCGGATCCTCAGCAAACTAAAGAGAAACTTATAAATGTCAACTGCAAAATTATTAAGTCTACCAGACCAAAGGCACTTGAGATGCCACAGGATTCAGAAAATCATATTTTTCTATGAAGGTTATCACATATAATGTCAGAGGCGTTTGTGGCCAGGGGAGGCAGAAGAGAGTTAAAAATCTTATCCTAACAAAATTTCCTGACTTTGTGATCCTTCAAGAAACCAAAATGGAACTTATTGATAGGAAACTTTGTTAATATTTATGGTATGATGAAGACTTTAATTGGATTTACAAGGGATCCATAGGGTAATCCTGTGGTCTGCTATACAACTGGAACAAATCTGCTCTTAATAAACACATTATTAATTCAGGGGATGGTTTTTTAGTAGCTTCAGGAAAGTGATTCTCAGAGACAATCACATCTCATATGCTGAACATTTATGGTCCTAATGATTTGGGGGCAAGCAAGATAAAATAGAAGAAAATCTTGGACCACATCAAGGTAAAGAGGATGATAAATGGTGTCTTATGGGTCATTTCAACGTTGTTTTAGATGCTTCAGAAAGGAAAGGCACTTCCCAATGCTCCTTGGATCAAGAGACCAATGCTTTTAGAACTTTTGTAAATCGAATGTTTATGCAAGACCTGAAAATGTATAGAAGGAAATTTAATTGGTATCTAAAGTCCTTTAAAGCCATGAGTAAGCTTGATAGATTTCTAGTGAATGATTCATGGCTGGGCGAAGATATATCCTAGACACAAACTGGTCTTGACAGGGATGACTCTGATCATTGCCCTGTATCCCATCTATTGCAACTTCAAAGATTTGGGACCCAAACCATTTAGAGTACTTGACTGTTGGCTTGAAAATGCAGATTTGAATGTTGTTGTGGAAGATCTCTACTCTAAAATAAACTCAGGGGGTTATGCAAATCACAGGCTGAAGATAAAGATCAAGGAGTTGGGGGCAGGTATAAAAAATTTGAATAAATTGCATCCAAGGAGTACCTTAGCCCACAGAAAGCAACTATTAGACCAAATTGCTGAACTGGAAATTAAGGCTGAACAAAGCTCTCAGCATAATGAACCTGATCTACAACTGATTTTGAGTAATCATGATGCTCTACATGTGCTAACGAAAAACATGGACAACCTTTATATTCGTAAATCAAGAATCAAGTGGATTAAACAAGTAGATGCTAATACAGCCTACTTTCATAGGTGGGTCCAAAAGAACAGACAAAAAATACCATCCAGGATATTTGGGATGGAATTACCTGGTTGGAGGATCCAGAAGCTGTCAAGAAGTGTTTTAGACAACATTTTGCTGAAATCTTTCTAAGGTTTAGTGGAACAGGCCAAAGATTCACAACATCAGATTCCAACAATTCTTACAATTGTCTAGAGAATAGCTTGTGAGACCCTTTTCGAAATCTGAAATATTGGCCGCTATTCAAGATTGTGGAAGTGAAAAGAGTCCTGGGCTGGATGGTCTAAATTTTGAATTCATCAAACATTTTCTTGACGTCTTTAAATCTGACATCCTGCAGTTGTTTATTGAGTTGTACAGTAACTCAAACTAGCCTGGGTAAGCAATGCAGAATATATATGTCTACTAGCCAAAGCAGACACACATCTGCATGTATAGGACTTCAAACCTATCACTTTAATTGGAGCTATTCCTAAGATCATTTCTAAGGTCCTTGAGAAGAGGCTGAGCCTGATTATGAACGAGATCATAGCCCCTAACCAGATGGCGTTTATTAAAGGTAAAAAGTTGTTGGATGATGTCCTTATAGAAAATGAGGCAGTGGATGAGCTGAAGAAACTAAAAAAATAGACCATCATCTTCAAAGTAGACTGTGCAAAGGCCTTTGACACTGTAAACTGGGTTTATCTATGGGATGCTATGGCCAAAATGGGGTTCCATCCGAGCTCGATTTAGAAGATAAAAGAACTACTAGAATATGCCTCCTCTTCCATCCTCATTAATGGCATCCCAACAAAATAATTTTATCCTGAAAGAGGTCTCCGCCGAGGCGACCCTATCTCTCCTCTACACTATCTGGTGGCTATTGAGGGCCTCTTAGTTTTAATCAATATGGTTGTGAGCCGAAATCTATTTAAAGGAGTCAAAGTTGGCAGAGAGAAAGTCCCGGTTTCTCACTTACAGTTTGCAGATGACAAGCTGTTGTTCGGCATGCTAGTTGCAACACAATCAAAATTCTAAAATCTATCCTACTCAACTTTGAAATCACTTCAGGGCTGCGCATCAACTACTCAAAGAGCAGTCTGCTGGGGATTAATAGGCAGCAGCCTACCTTAGATGAGATGACACCATATCTGGGATGCAAAACTGGCTCCCTTCCTTTGAGGTATCTCGACCTACCCATTGGATCTAATCCTGCCAGACTCTCTACTTGGCAGCCAGTGGTGGAAAAATTCAGTAAAGTTCTAAATTCTTGGGATCACATATGTTTTTCTTCAGGTGGTAAGTTAATCCTCATGAACTCAATCCTCAATGTCCTGCCTTCCCACTTCTTTTCCTTCATGAAAACACTAGCTCTATCATCCATAAACTAGATAAAATTCAGAGGTCATTCTTTGGGATTAGCAGGAAGATTCACAGAAAAGTTTGTTGGATCTCCTGGAAGAAAATGATTTCCCCAGTTGCAAAAGGAGGTCTAGGGGTTCGAAGCCTAATAGCTTTCAATGAAGCATTGCTGGGAAATGGGGTGAACATCTGCTCTCAGGTGGCTCAGAATTGGCTCTGAAGATACTTCGTTCAAAATATGGCCTTGAAGGCTGCCTATCTGTGGGAAAGTGGAGAGAACTATCTATACCTCTTGCATCTAGGAATCAACACTGCCGAAGAAGGGACAGTTTTTATGCTTCTAAATGGTGGAATAACACACAGGAAACTCTCAGCTCTAGCAGGTCCGGCCAGCACGTCAAATTGAAAGCTGGTACAGGTGCAACTATCAAATTCTGGACTGACTCCTGGCTACTTAATACTTATTTAGCAGAGCAATTCCCAATATTATTTAGGGCCACTCTATACAAAAATGCTTTAATATCATAAATGGGATGGTGGGACTCTAATTTCTTGCACTTGTCATGGACATGAAGAAGACCTCTTAGAGAATCTGAAGTGCAAGACTTATCTAATATAACTCCTTTTGCTACGGGATGTTTACCTCAACCTGCAGGGATATATATTCCTTTGACACTGATTCAGAAGGAAAATACACCATTAAAAAAGCTTATGATAGGATCTTAGCAGATTCTGTTTCAGCCTATTCTCCTCATTGAAGTTGTTGTCCTCAGTAATCTATGGAATGCCATGGCACCTAAGAAAGTTCTCATCTTTGTACGGAAACTCTTTAAAGACTCTATGCCTACTAAGGGAACCCTTCAGCTGCGATACATTATACTACCAGATCAGGACATAAGTTGTTCCATCTGTCACACCAACAATGAATATGTTGAGCATATTTTCAAAAATTGTCCTTTGGTTTTGTAGGTATGGACAGCACTAAAGGACTGACTTACTTCCCCCGAGATTAATTAGTTGCAGGACACATATGCTCCCTCCTTACTAAAATTCCTTTCAGGAAAACCTGACAACATCAATATAGCAGCCTGGAGAGCTATCTGGACTGCCAAGGTCTTGTTAGTGTGGAAGGCCACAAACCTAAGTTTCTTTGAAGCCAAAGATCCTAGCTACACAAGCATTGTGGCAAACATTCAAAGAACATCCTGGCTGTGGATTACATCCAATATACATGGCCATTCTTGGCCCTACTCCTTCACGGATTGGTTGCTAAATCCTCTTTGTTGTATCTCCTTTTAAGCTTTGCCCCTATGTGTACCTTGAGGTTGCTGTCCGTTTTTATGCATTGAATATGAACACTTACATCCCTAACATTATGAATGTTTTGAGCAAGCTTCCAGTCGTGATACGGACTATGCTTATGCAGGATTTGTACTATAAGCAGACAAGATATATACAGGAAATTCCCCTGCCCCTACTTTGGTTGATATTGTACCACATTACTCCCTTTTCATTTCTATGAGGTACAGGTTAGGGCAGCCATCCAAATGTCCTGTAAGCCTCACCTAAGGTTATTTTTTGGGGGAACTACTCTTAATGGCATTTGTCGGGATCTACAAGCAAACCCTCTTCATTCTTTTTGCAACTTGGAAATGAAAAGGAGTTTTGGTATTCCTCATTTGAATATCTTGTCACAAGAGATACTACAGAAGTAGTTCCCAAGGAGGTTTTTGAGTCCAATTTTTCTTCATCTTACGGTGCAAAAAAACTGTAGATGAAGACATGTTTCGCAGTGTGCTTAGGAGTAGCATAATGATGTCTATAAAGTGGGTGTCCATGTTAGAGATGTGATCTTTATTTGCATAGTAGATTGCACTAGTCTATTCTCTTTTCTTATTATCTGCTAGACTGCTTTTTCGGAATATAGCCCTTTCTGTCACTACAAGGATAGCCCACCAATCTTAATCGAGTTGTGTACCAAGATCCCTATAATGAAAATTGACAATATGACAGTCATGCCATTTAGATTTGGTGAAGAGTAGATGATGGCGATGATCTGAATGTCGAGCTACTTTGTGATCTACTATGACACTAGGTGAGCCATGTACAGATCACTCGTGGCTATATCAAAAAGGGGGTGTGAGGATAAGGCAGAGTGACCAGATCATCCACAAAGATTCTAGCTAGTGGATCATAAGCTGTAGATATAGTGCCTCTGTTAGGCCATCTTTGTATTTTTTTCCTTTTCTTTCACTTGTACATTATATTTTTTAATTTAGGAAAGTTGGCTTATCCAAAAGAAAAAAAAGTAAGCATAGCAAGAGTTAAAGAAACCCTAAAGTAAAATGGTAAAAAAAGGGACAAGAAAATGGCATGCATGTTTTGCAGTGACCCTAACCCAAAATAATGAAACAATTCTCATAAATTTCAAACATTCAAGCCAAATAAACCAAAACAAAACTTAAGACAGCAATTTAGTAAAAGTATTAAAAATCTTCAAACGAGGTTAGGTTTTATGCGTAGAGGGAGAAAAAACTCCAAGCAATGTTCATCGTTGGGCACTGATGAGACGATTTGATACCCATTTAATGAAGATTATTCTGGTCTAATCTGGCTCAATTCCGATAAATGAACGTACATTTTATATCCATTTCCCGTGCTTTGACAAGAACTGCTCATTTGATGCATGCTGTGGGAAAATGAAGAACAAAAGGCCCTGAAGTTATAATTTTTCCCCATAAATCTAAGTCACGACCCCAACTTACTTTGACTGATTCTGCTTGGTGGTGCCTAAGCACATCTAACGTACAATAACTTTCTAGGCGGACAATTTTGCCCCTTATTCTGGCTTTAAGCTTCCAATTGAAGCTACCCTAACGTCATTTAAAAGGCACAAGAACATAAATCTAAGGCACGAGTGGAGAATAGATATGGAGATATGGCAAAATGAGGGTTTAGGGATGAACATACGTGAACACAATCTCAAGGGAATTTATTATAAAATCTTTGTGTATCAATGACAAACTCTTGTTATGTGTTTTTTAGTGTAGCCTTAGCCTTAAGCATGGGCTAAACCTTGTGTCTAGGGCACACTGTAACCCTTGACAAATTCGGGAGATCATATAATGTTTAGCTTGTTTTAACGCTAATGATGTGCTTGGTTTTGTTGTATTTCATTCTCCATCTACCCTTGTCTGGCCAACATTGATAGATGCACTAAGCGTAGTGGGAGGCTGAGAGCTACAAGCTACTCTATGTATAGCAAAACCTACATCAATTGCTATAGCATGAGAATGACTATCGAATTGATGCTACCAAATGTGGATTACCTATGATTAAGGTCTTTGGTTTAGTTAAATGTGACATTCGAAAGGTGCGCATTAGTGAATCAAAGAAGGATATTTATTCTTGAGAGAGATTTATATCCAGAGTAGGTGAATCCGGTAGGCCACAAGTTAAAAGCAAAACATGATAAACCATCTAGGAAATCATTTGAGGGAGTAAGTGGTGAAGTTGAGATCCCTAGATATTCTCATTACAGCATTTATCCCAGAACTCTAGAACTTTGTTTATGATCATCATCATTTTAGAAGTATAATTTAGCTAACAAATCATGAATTCGCTTGTTCAAATTGCATAAAACTCATTAATTTTGGTGCTTGTTAACTATAATCCTTGTGGTTCGACAATCCTCTCATCACTTTATTACTTGCTCGATTTGTGCACTTGCAAGATTTTAAAATGCAACAAGTTTTTAGCACCATTACCGAGGATTGTTAAAATTAACAGTATTAATACCATGCGAGTTTTTAATTAGATTGGACTTTTATTTTATTGTTTTAACTTTATGAATCTCCTTTTCAGGTGTTCATGAAGCCTTCGAAAGGTGAAACGTCTGGTGAAGAGGATCCAGAAATTGAACGAACATTCCAAGCTCGAAGAAGAGCTCAATGGCAGAAAAGAATGCAACGCCAACCAGAGATAGACAACAGTAAAATGACAATAAGGCCAAATGACGATAATCTCCCTACGGAAGACTTTGCACTTCCTCGTGCTGAGGAAGTTATTCCTTCCATAAGAGACAATCCATACAACAAACAACTTTGATCTTAAGCAAAAAACATTTCAGTTGCTCATGCAATACCTTACATATGGTGGCTCAACCATGGAGGATCCCAACTCACACATTTGTGCCTTTGTGGAAATATGTGACACACTCAAGTACTCAGGTGTTACCCACGAAGCTATTAAGATCAAATTATTCCCATTTTCACTTAGGTACAAAGCCCTAAGGTGACTGCAGTCATTACCTCAGGATTTCGTTCATACATGGGATGAAAGGAGGAAGCAATACCTGGAACAATTCTTTCCACCTTCCACGTCTACTTGAATCTTAAGTGAGATCACATTCTTTAAATAGGAACTATCCAAATCATGGTTTGCCACACTAGAGGCAGCTCTAGGCATTCTTCAATGGATTGGAAAGCACAACAAGAAGAGAGATAGATGCCGCTGCAAATGGTAAATTTATGAAAAAGTCATACAATGAAGCATACACACTCTTGGAAGCAATGACCCAAAATTGTTATAGATTGCCTACTGAAAGAGAAAACCCTAAAAGTGTGGGGGGGAAGATATGAGATAGACAACGTTGATGCTTTAACAACTACCATGCAGGCCGTGAGAAGTCGTTTTGAATCATTCATGAATGAATGAATGTCTATAAGGCCAGTGAACATCAACGAATAATATCCCAACGAGCAGCTCAACTATGTGGCAAATCAACCAAGATATCCCAACAATTTTAAGCGCACCAACTTCAATCCAAGGATGAATGATCATCCAAATTTCTCATGGAGTAATAACCAACATATACTGAACCCTCCAGGACTAAGCCCTTTTCAAGCTCATCAACTGGTGGCAAGGCCACCAACAATACTATAGCAACGTCCATCATCAGAAGATCTGATAAATCAGCTGGCTCTGGCTAAAAAAAATAGTCAAGATCTGTTGGCACAGCTAGCCTCAACTTCACATGAATTCATGCAAGAGACTAGAGAAACCTGGAAGTTCAAGTGGGGCAGTTAGCAAAACAGTTAGCAGAAAGACCTCAAGGAATGCTGCCAAGTACTACAAAAGTAAATCCCAAAGAACAATGCCAATAAATAATTTTGAGAAATGGAAAAGAAGTGGAGAACACCCCCAAGGATGCCCCACGTGTCAATAAGGAAACTCCACAAAGTTCTGAAGAACTTACACCCCAAAATAAGGAGGATCAAAGGCCAACAGTATCATTTTCTCAAAGACTGAAACAGGGAAAGTTAGATAAACAATTTCATAAAATCCTTGATGTATTTAAGAAACTGTATATTAACATTCCTTTTGAAGAAGCACTAGAGCAAATGCTTTGTTATGCGAAGTTCATGAAGGACATCTTGTCCAACAAATGAAAGTTCGAAGACTACAAAACTGTAGCTCTTACTAAATAATGTAGTGCAATTCTCTAAAAGAAACTGTCACCAAGGATTAATCTCATGCCTTTTGTCAATTTTTCAGAAGCTTGGATTGGGAGAAGCTCAGCCTACAACTATTTCTCTATATCTGGCAGACAAGTCCATTAAGCACCCCTGAGGGATAATTGAAGATGTCTTGGTTAAAGTGGATAAATTCATTTTTCCAGATGATTTTATTATTTTGGGCATGGAGGATGACTATGACATACCAATTATTTTGGAGCGGCCATTTTTAGCTACAAGGGTACACTGATTGATATTCAAAGGGGAGAACTTGTACTCAGATTCCAAGGGGAAGAAGTCAAGTTCAATGTGTTTCAAGTATTGAGACATCTAGATCACCATGAAGATTGCCTAAGTATAGATTCAACACACCAACTACCTTTGGCAGACTATGGATATCAAAGAATTGAGTTTGAGAATTGTTTTGTTAGAACTGATCCTACCATCTTGTAGGAATGGATGTCAAAGAATATGTTAATTGGCTTGAGGCTAACATTGAACAGACACCCACACTGGAACTCAATCCATTGCCCACACATTTGAAGTATGCATTATTGGGCAATGATAATACCCTGCCAGTGATTCTTTATAGTATTCTTTCTCAACAATAAGGGAGTAGCTTGTTGCGCATGCTTAGGGACAATAAGTGTGCTATAGGATGGACTTTAGCAGACATGAAGAGAATCAGTTTGTCTGTATGATTGCACAAACTATTATTAGAATAGGGAAGTAAGCTAGTGGTAGTTGCTCAACGCCATTTACATCATATCATGAAGGAAGTGGTTAATAAAGAAATTTTGAAGTGGTTAGATGCTTGGGTAGTGTACCCAATCTTAGATAGTAGTTGGATCAGCCCAGTACAATAAACTGAATAAAGACACGAGAAAGGATCATTCCTAAAAGGACAGTAACTAGATGGAGGATCTGCATGGACTATAGAGCACTGAATAAAGCAACGAGAAATGATCATTATCCATTACCATTTATTGATAAGATGTTGGATAGGCTTCAAGGGCATAAATATTATTGTTATCTTGACGGCTACTCAGGATATAACCAAATCTGTATTGCACCTGAAGATCATGAGAAGATTACTTTCACTTGCCCTTATGGAATATATGCATTTTGTCGTATGCCATTTGGAATCTGCAATACCCCATCTACCTTTCATAGATGTATGACAACCATTTTTTCTGACATGATGGAATGCATAATTAAGGTCTTCATGGATGACTTCTCTGTGGTGAGATCTACATTTGAAGGATGTCTATGCAATCTAAAATTAGTATTGGCAAGATTTGAATACTCCAACTTGGTACTCAATTGGAAAAAATGCCATTTCATGGAGCAAGAGGGAATTGTGTTAGGACACAAAGTGTCAAGTTTGAAGATAGAAGTTGGTCGAGCCAAAATTGAGGTGATCTCCAAGCTATCACCACCAACTTCTGTGAAGGGAGTAAGAAGTTTCCTAGGACATGCAAGCTTTTACAGAAGATTTATTAAAGATTTCTCGCACATTACAAGGCCATTATACAAGCTTCTGGAAAAAGATGCTTGTTTTAATTTTGAGGATAAATGCATGGAAGCCTTCAACTTTTTCAAGAGTAAGCTGACAACTGCTCCTATCATAGATACATCTGGCTGGGAGAAGAAATTTGAAATTATGTGTGATGCAAGTGATTATGCAGTGGGAGGCGTAATGGGACAGAGAAACGACAGGGTGTTTCACACAATTTATCATGCAAACAAAACTTTGAATGCCCTTGAATTAAACTATGCCACTACTGAAAAGGAACTCTTTTCAATGGTGTTCGCCTTTAATAAATTCAGACATTACATTTGGGGGAGTAAGGTAGTGGTTTATGCCGACCACTCAGCCATTAAGTATCGTATGGTTAAGAAAGATGCCAAACCAAGACTGATAAGGTGGACTTTGCCACTGTATGAATTTGATGCAAATATTAAGGACAAAAAAGGATCTGAAAATGTGGTAGCTGATCATTGGTTATAGTTGGAAAACTAGAACAGTACTGAAGTGGATATAATACCAATCAATGATTATATTCCAGTTGAGAGACTGCTAACTGTTAAGGGCAGCCAAGAGCCATGGTTTGCAGACATTGTTAACTATGTGCCATGTAAGACTATCCCTCATGGGCTATGATGGCAACAAAAGAAAAGATTCTTCTCACAAAAGAAGTATTATCTGTGGGATGAGCCTGTGTTGTAGAAAAAACTGCTTAGATCAAGTGATTCGTAGGTGTGCTCCAGAAGAATAGATGCATTCCATACTAACCCACTACCACACTTTGGAATGTGGAGGAGATTTTGGATGAAATTGCACAACCACAAAGGTGCTTCAGAGTTGTTTCTATTGGTCATATTTGTTTAAAGATGCACAATCTTTTGTCAGTGCCTGTGATAGATGCCAAAGAATGGGCCAAATTTCCAAAAGGAGTGAGATGCCTCTTCAAAATATCCTTGTGGTTGAACTCTTTGATGTATGGGGACTTGATTTCATGGGACCATTTCCAATCTCAGTTGGCCCAAAATATATCTTGGTTGCAGTGGATTTCGTCACCAAATGGGTGGAAGCAATAGCTACCCCAACAAACGATGCAACAATGGTACTAAAATTTCTACGCAATAATATCTTTTTAAGATTTAGTACACCATGATGTATTGTTAGTGATGGGGGGTCACATTTCTCTAACAAACCATTTGAAGCTTTGCTGAGAAAATATGGAGTTCGCCACCGCACTGCCTTAGCTTACCATCCACAAACTAACATTCAAATCGAGATATCAAACAGACAATTTAAGATGATATTGGAAAAGACAATGAATATATTCAAGAAGGACTAGGCACTCAAGTTGGATTGTTCCCTTTGGGCATACAGGACTGCATATAAGATCCCTATTGGCATGTCCCAATATTGTTTAGTACATGGGAAAGCATGTTACCACCCTGTGGAACTTGAATACAAAGCTTATTTGGCTATGCACGGCCTAAGTTTCAGCGTGAAGGCTACAGCTGACAGAGGCTGCTACAAATGAATGAGTTGGATGAATTAAGGAACTATGCTTATGAGAATGCCAAAATTTATAAACACCGAACTAAAGTCTGACATAATAAACATATATCCGGATGATACCGTTACAGAGGAAAGAAGATATTGTTATTTAATCCTAGACTCAAACTTTTTGCAGGAAAGTTGAAGTTCAAATGGCCTGGACCATTTGTGATCACACAAATATTTCCAGACAGAGCCATTGACATTACTCATCCTGACAAAGGCATTTTCAAAGTGAATGGGCAAATATTAAAACTGTATGATGAGGGGTGCACAAACCAGGAGAGGCTCACAACTTCTAATCACTACTGAAGCTGAGAAATATCAAATAATAACATTAAAAGAGCGCTTCTTGGGAGGAAACCCAAGCCCTTTTTAGCCATTCAGGGACCTATCCCAGCCCCTTCTTTTTATTTGAGCTCATTTGAATTAGAACAATATGTTGATCTTTAAGTTTCGGGAAGTGCAACTATACATTCATACATGACAGTTATTGCAATTTTTGTTAGTTACGACTTTTTACTTGCTTAGACATTTTGAATCTAGACAGTAGTCACCATGCTTTAACTTGAATTGCTAATAAGTGTAGAGTGAACTCATCGGTTCAAGAAATGCAAGGACATGGAGTAGTAGCTGATGCGGAACATGACACTCATTTGGTGGATTATACTGGCCATATACTGTACAACCCACATTCGAGATGAATTTAACTACTTGACCTACAGTAACTGATGCGACATTTATTTGGATATAGCGACCATAAATGCTATAGTAACCACAAAAATCAACCCTTGCATATCCCGATATTAAAGGCTCATGTTTGTCCCGTATCTTTACACACGTCTCTATCGGCAAACATGACAAACCTTAGGCGAACCATTTTCCTCTGGAGAATGGGAATAGTCTACCTTCTGGCACGGTAATTTTCTCAGGTTTCAACCAAGAAGACGTCCTCTTTGGAGTTCTGAAGTAAGTACGGCTAAGTCTGAACTCGCTATGTTCATAACATTTTGACTGAAATGCCACCCAAAAAGGCTAGACTCACCAAGGTAGTTGCTCTTGAGAATTTTCTGAACAACCATGCTAAGGATTTCTTTGATTCTATTGTGGGGGTGCTAGATGTCATTAGTAAAAGAGGGTTTTCTTTGGAATCTATGCCTACTATAAGGAAATCTATTAAGGATAGGTGCTAGACTCAAATCTTGCAATCTCCGGGCGAGTATGCCCCAAATTTGGTACGAGAATTTTATACACATCTAGAAATCATGGATGATGGGAAGGTCTATGTTAGGGGAACCTTAATGCCGTTTATCCCTATTGAAATCAACCAAATTGACATTCTGATTTGCCACGGGAATGATCAGTTTTCCCAGTTTAGTGGAGGATACGTAGATTTAGCAATTGTGGCCCAATTCCTGTGTGCACCAGGAATGACTTGGAAGATATCCACCGGACCCCACCCGATTGAATTGGGAGTCAACAAAGCTAATTGTCACGCTAATGTTTTTATGTGGCGTCTATTTGTTTGAACAAGGTTGATACCTACTACACATACTCGAGATATCAAGTTGAAGCATTTGCTGCTTATCTTTGCAATTGAAACGGGATGTACCATCAACATGGGCAAAGTCATCTATAAGGATATCATGGAGAGTTTGGCTTCCTTGGAAAACGACCAACTTCACTACACTTTCCCTCCCTGATCACTGAAAGGTGATTGAAGGCTAGTGTAGCTTTGGTAACTGACGAGAAACTGTTCCCTCCAGTACTGGATATAGGACCAGGACTGATTAACAAGTTGGGGGTCTATTATGACCGAAGATCCATCAAATTTGAGGCAACACCCAAACCCCCAATATGTCCAAGGCGAAAGGGAAAAGTAGAATTGTAGCACCTTCTCTACATACGCAAGAATCAAGCTCAAGACCCAAGATGCAGGCAACCTCTGGACCAACTGAAACACAATGGGAATCCTTCGTGGATCATACCTACTACTGTGTTACTGCACTCCACGCAAATATTGTCCTGATTTCCACAACCAAGGGGATCCAGTATCCAATCAACCTGCTGCCACCACCTTTCAAGTTCACTCAACCAACACCACTTGGTGATGCATCTGCAGGAACTAGGGAGGATGAAGATGAGGATGAGGATGAAGAGCGCATGAACAACCTAGTGGGATCAAACTCTGACTTTGAATGAAGCATGACTCTATCTCCCTCGGTGGAGTATTGCTTTCCTTTCATTACTCTTTTCTATAACCACTGGGGCAGTGTCTTGTAAGTTTGGGGATGGTTTGAATTGTTTGAGTTGTTGCTTTGGAAAGTTGCTTTTATTGATTTTGTCTATTCTTTGTTGCTTCCTTTTGAACTATCTTTTATCATTGAACTATTTATGGTTGTTTCTTTAGCTAAATTTGTATTTTGTAATTAGATAAATACATGCATAGAAGTAACGATGCGCAAGTCATCACTATGCTTTAAAATCACAGAGTAGAAAAGTGGAGAGAAATGAGGAAAGTATTGCGGGGAAGAGATTTAAAAACAAAAGATATTTTTGATGAGGAATCCAAACTTAGGCTTTGATTTATTACGCATACCGAACAATGTTTAGAATCCAAATTAAGCCCTCTCAACCTAAACCGAGAATTCAACGAGTTATGGATAGAAAAATGCAAAGGTAAAAAAAAAAAAATTGTGAGGAAAAAGTCGCAAAAATCTAATCCTTGTAGCATTCAAGAGATTAGTACAAGAACAATCAGCATTCATCACGTATAGGAATGCTTATGAATTTTTTATTACAAATATTTCACAAACTGATGTATTATGCATGATAGAGCATGTATATAGCGGTTGTTAAAATAAAGTATATCCCAATCACTGACCGCCTTGGTATGGAAAAAAGTGAGGTAGATGAAGAGGAATTGAGAAATTGATTAGGATAAATTCTCAATCTTATTTTGAGGACGGAGACCTCACCTGAAAAATGAGAGAATCCACGCATGCTTACCTCAATCAACACCTATTACCAAATTGACTCAAAGATAGTGATGGCCGCGAGCAAGGAGAATTAACCTAGTACATGCATTATTATAGGATGTGTGTGAATTTGCCTGATCCGGACATATTTGCTTGAGGACAAGCAAGGATTTAAGTTTGGGGATACTTGATGATCCAATTTTATACCCATTTAATGTAGATTATTCTGGTCTAATTTGACTCAATTCCGATAAATGAACGTACTGTTTATATCCATTTCTCGTGCCTTGACAAAAACTGCTCATTTGATGCATGTTGTGGGAAAATGAAGAACAAAAGGCCCTGAAGTTATAGTTTTTGCCCCATAAATCTGAATCACGACCCCAGCTTACTTTGACTGATTCTGCATGGTGGTGGCTAAACACATCTAGCGTGCACTAAACATTCTAGGCAGATGATTTTTACGCTCATTTTGACTTTAAGATTACGGTTGAAGCTACCCTAACGTGGTTTAAAAGACATAAGAACATTCAAAAGGGGGAGTTCCACGAGTGGGTAAGAGATACGGAGATAAAACGAAATGAGGGTTAGGGACAAACGTACGTAAACACAAGCTTAGGGGAATTTATCATAAAATCTTTGTGTATCTACGACAAACTCTTGTTATGTGTTTCTTAGTGTAGCCCCAGCCTTAAGCATGGGCTAAACCTTGTGTCTAGGGCACAATGTAACCCTTGACAAACTCAGGAGATCACATAATTTTTAGCTTGTTTTAACGCTAATGATGTGCTTGGTTTTGTTATATTTCGTTCTCCATCTGCCCTTGTCTAGCCAACATTGGTAAATGCACTAAGCGTAGTGGGAGGCTAAGAGGTGCAAGCTACTCTATGTATAGCAAAACCTACGTCAATTGCTATAGCATGAGAATGACTATCGGATTGATGCCACCAAATGTGGATTACCTATGATTAAGGTCTTTGGTTTAGTTAAATGTGACATTCAAGAGGTGCAAATTAGTGAATCAGAGAAGGATGTTTGTTCTATAGAGAGATTTATGTCCAAAGTAGGCAAATCCAGTAAGAAATAAGTTAGAAGCAAAACATGATAAACCTTCTATGAAATCTTCTGAGGGAGTCAAGTGGTGAAGTTGAGGTCCCTAGATATTCTCATCCCAGCATTGTAGAACTCTAGAACTTAGTTGGCAGAACTTTGTTTATGATCATCGTCATTTTAGAAGTATAATTTAGCTAACAACTCATGAATTCGCTTCTCCGTATGAAACTCGTTAATTTTGGTTCTTGTCAACTAGAATCCTCGTGGTTCGACACTCCTCTCATCACTTTATTACTTGTTCGACATGTGCACTTGCAAGATTTTAAAGCAACAGTCATGATGAACACAAGTATGGAACGATGATCAAAATTTGTTGTCTTTGCCGTAAACAAAGTCGTACGTGGGTTTAGGATTGGATTTTTGAACAGTCGGACTTCTTTGTCGTCCAAGGAGGAAGAAAGAAATGTGGAGATAATTTGGTTGGGTTGTATTTATATGTGGCACATATCGTAAATACAATATAAAACTTGAGTTTAACGCGTAATTTTGAAGTTGGACAATTGGGTGATAACAAATCATGCCGAATTTGGAGTGATAACTTAGCCGGAGTTGTCAAAGAGTTATTCTGGATTGCGGGATAACTTAACTGGGTAGTTAATTATGTGAAGGTGTATACCAAACAGTATTTGTGCGTGGATTACTCATGAAATCCAGATTTATCATGCGAAAATTGGTCTACCGAATTAACCGTATTAGATTTTGATGTGACAGGAAAATGAGAATCGTCTTTGAAGTATGATACTTCGCAGGCCGCCCCTATGTGTCACATGTTGAACAACAAATTAGGGCAAAGGGCTTTCCCTGCACTTTGTGTCCTGTCCACAGAGGTAGCATTTGGTAACGGGATAGAAGTTATCTCGTATTTTGGATAACTATGGTGTCAAATAAATGCACACCACATTTGGTACACATATTTTGACAGTGTTTGTGATAACTCATGAAATTGGTGAGTCATTTGTAACACTGGATAACAACCAAATATTTTTGTCACGTCATTAAGCCCCTGTTTTGCGCAGCCTTCTTAAAATTATAAGTGGATTATAAGCACCTTTTTTTCAAAAAATAACTCATCAAT
>JAOWBN010177922.1:6412-30010 GCA_028565015.1 Pinguicula moranensis
GGAGAGGGTGTATTTGATGTTGGTAGATGTGGGCCTTCTACTTCAGGTAAAGTGGAAAATACTGTTGAACATGTGAAGTTGGGAGCTTGGGGTATAATGTGTTGGTCAAGTGGCCGTGTTGGATCAGTAGGCTCACACACTACCAGATCATTTTTTATACTGCTTTCAGGTATGGATTCGTGATCAGTAGTTTTTGGTGGTTGGTGTGTTTGAGTCTATGGTAAGCTGGTCTTGTGGGTCACTAGGGGGCAGCCTTACACAATGGTTTTGGCCACCAGTGAAGTTTCTGAGGTATCCAGTAGTTTGTAAAAGGAGTTTCTGATGCAACATTTTCACCCATTTTTTGCGCTGGGATTCTCTGATTAGTTGAGCTTCTCTTCTCAGTAATGCCTTCATATGGTATTAGACTTTGCGCTTGTTGATTCATGGCACAAAGGGGGTAGCTTCAGAGTCTATAGAGGGACAGTCATCTGATGAACTGGTGTAGCTGCAGTTTGATTCATCAGCTGGTGAAACATACAAGGGTCTTTGAGGAGATCTATTAGGATTCACTTCCACAATATAGAGTGTCAATTCAATACCATCAATAGTCAGTCTAAGCTCTGTTGGCATTTTCTAGCCCCATTTTGTCTGTATCAGCATTTGAGCAGCCTCAAGGTTACGATGATTAAGGGTACATGCATCAATCTTTACACAAGTCCCAGTTGTCCACTAATTAGCTTTAGTATCTTTTAATTCCAAAATTGTAATGGCAATCCAGACATTCTGATTCATTTTAGAGAATCAGGAGTTATGATGTCATGTGACCATAGATGTATATCGCTCAACATAGTTAGGAGCCATTCAGAGTCAGTTTTTAATAAGTTCCCAAGATCATGAATTTCCTCTTCCCATAGCAGGACCTTGGTTGGTGCGATAGGGCTGACTATGATATTCAAATAGCCTGCAGCCTTGAGGACCACTTGTAACTTTTCCCATCGAACATCCTCCCGCAGTGTGCCTACATACCCCAGCTTAAGCCAGAGGGGCTGTTTAGGGTCAGTATAGATGATTAGCCTCTGACCATGGGTTGCTGTTTTGCTAGAATCCACTTCTTCTGTTGAGGTACAGGTTGTTTGGTTGGCTTTGTGGGTGGTGGTGGTGGTTTGCAGGGTGGTTGGTGTGGTAGTTTATTGGTTTCTCCCATTGCCATCTTCCCTGCTGCAATAGTAGGGATGACCACAAGCCTTGCAGACATATTTACCTTGGGTTTCATAGGGGGTACATGGATGTGGCTAGTTCTTGTCGTTTCGGGTATACAGCTATATTGGCCTTCAATTGAATGTTTCCATTCCAGATTCCATCAAGCCACTTGAGCATGGCTTTAGTATTATGAGGCATAGCATACTCCACAAAACCAAAGACAGAGGCACTCTAGCTCAACGTTATAGCAATCTTTAGAGCAACAAGCTTCCCCTAACTGCGTAGCACATAATGAAGCCTTTCTTTATTATACCTCGGGAAGCCTGAGATGTAGTATGTAGTGGTTCTTGGTTGTTGTCTTCATTCAGTTAGGGGTTTCTAAGGGCCTAGACGCTCGTGCAAACGTCTCGTGTTTTGAGACAATAGAACACTAGCATAGGTTCGATTCCTTGCTTTTGTATCCACGAGCGACTGTTTTCTAGCTCGTATGGCTGAAAAGCGCAGTCTTTTTTACTGTTGTGGTGGTAACATCCACTCCCACTTGTCCAAAGCTTAACTCACTTATTAGAGAAGAAATGTTGAAGAGGCAAAGCTAGTATGCGTGCTCTACAATCACTTTCCGGGTATCGGTGGGCAAAAGAAAAGTTATAGTACCCGGGCGCTTGAGGCCTTCCTAGGGCAATGGAGATGGCTAGGTTGGTTGCCTACAGGTCAATCGTATCAGAGATGTCTCGATGATCGGTGAAGAAGAAAGCGGTGGAGGGTTCACTATTCATCGAGTTCGCCTTCGTACGGAGAGCATTCTCGAAGAGTTTGATTATTGAGCTGCAGACTTCCATCTAATTAGTCTTGGATAAGCATCTTTCTTTGTCATCAAATACTTGATGGCCGAATGGTTTGTGTATACTATCACTTTCGTACCAAGTAAGTAGGCACGAAACTTGTCAAAGGCAAAAACAAATGCCAACATTTCCTCCTCAGTCATAGTGTAATTCACTTGTGCCTCATTGAGTACTTTGTTCGCATAATATAAGGCGTGAGACACCTTGTTCCTTTGACCCAAAACTGCCCCAATCGCATAATCCGAGGCGTTACACATTAGCTTGAATGAGTGAGAACAATTTGGTTTGATGATGATTGGGGCTAACACCAGTTTCCTCTTCGGCAACTCTAGAGCGCTCAAGCATTCGTCAGTGAAGTTGAACAAAGTTTCTTTCTCCAAAAGGCTGCACAAGGGTTTAGCTATTTTATAGAAATCCTAGATGAATCATCTGTAAAAACCAGCATGTCCCAAGAAACTTCGAATATCTTTGGCATTGGTTGCAGGTGGAATTTAAAAATAACATCAATCTTTGCATTGTCCACTTCCAAACTATTAGATGAAATCTTGTGCCCCAATACAATGCCCCCTTGTACCATGAATTGACATTTCTCCCAGTTGAGGACAAGGGTGGTCTCTTTACATCTTTGGAGAACACGGTCCAGGTTCTGCAAACAGTGCCAAAATAAAGAACCAAAAACTAAAAAATATCCATAAATGCCTCGATAATGTCCTCACTACTGTCATTAAAGATGGTCATCATGCATCTTTGGAATGTTGCAGGGGCGTTGCATAGGCCGAATGGCATACATCGAAAGGCATAGGTACCCAAAGGACATGTGAATGTAATTTTGTCCTGATCTTCAGGGGCTATAGCAATCTGATTATACCCCGAGTACCCATCCAAAAAGCAATAGTGGGAGTAACCTGCTATTCTATCCAAAAGTTGGTACAAGAAAGAAAGTGGAAAGTGATCCTTTCCAGTGGCTTTGTTCAACTTTCTGTAGTCCATGCACACTCCCCACGAGTTGACCACCCTTGTAGATAGGATTTTATTATTCTTATTAACCATAATGGTTACTCCTCTTTTCTTGGGAACACACTGTATCAGGTTGACCTATTCACTGTCAGAAATCGGGTAGATCATTCCAAAGTCTACTAACTTTACCAGTTATTTCTTAACGACTTCCATCATCAGGATGTAAAGTCGTCGCTACATATCTCTAACTGGGTGAACCCCGTTTTCCATTAAGATCTTCTGCATAAAAATAGTTGGGCTTATTCCTTTTATGTTAGCAATACTCCACCCAATGGCTCTTTTGTGCATTCTCAACATGTCAATCAACTTTAACTCCTGTTAAGGTTCCAAATTGGAAGAAACGACCTTTGGTAGAGTACCCTTGTCCCCCCAAAAAGGCATATTTCAAGTAATATGGAAGAGGCTTCAACTCAAGATCTGGTGGCACTTCATTAGAGGGCTTTAGATTAACCACATATGTACCAAGAATAACTTGCTTAACCGTGGATTGGCCTTCCAACTGATTATCAATATGGCTTAATTCCACTGTACTTTCGATGCCCTTGCCCATTCCAACTTTTCAGCGTCTAAACCCTCATGATCATCAATTGTCAAATCTCCAGGATCACAAACACTACCTTTCAGGGTTGCCATTCAACAAGACGTCCAAAACATCGACTGAGAAGCAACTTTTGAGTCATTGGGGTGCGCCCATTGATCGAGTAGTTTACTCGGTTCCATTTGATCCATCTTCATAGATTTTTCGACATTAAACGTGACTTCCTCTCTATTTACCTTAAATATGACAGTGTTGTTCTTCACACTAAGGTAAACATTGCCAATAGGTAAGAACGGTCTTCCAAAAAGTATAGGCACATCCTTATCCTCACCCATTTCGTGGATAATAAATTCAACGGGCAAAATGAATTTATCCACCTTCACTAAAGCATCCTCAATAATACCTGAAGGTTTGACGATGGAATGATCAGCAAGTTGGAGAGCAATGTCTATGGGCTCCATTTGTTCATCCAGACCAATGGACCGGGGCTGTAGCTAAGGCCATTAATGAAATACCAGATATTTGATTAAATAGTGCCCTCGCAAAATGCTTATTCCCAATGTCACATGGAATGGTGCAACTTCCAAGATCTCTCATCTGGATAGGTATATTTTCGATGATTAAGTGAGAACAGTTAGCACTAAGAGACCACCCCTTCACCTTGGATTTTCTCTTTATTGACCATCAAATCTTTGAAGAACTTGTAAAATCAAGGGACGTTCACGAAAAGATGAACTAGAGAAATATTGACATTCACTTTCCTAATAACGTCCATCATCCACTCAAGGCTTCTATCTCGATGCACCTTTTTAGTGACCTCATAGGAAATTATGGAGCTTGTATGTGATAGGGAAAATTGAAGGGACACTTGGGATCCCTTGACGGACTCAATGGTGTCCTAGTGTGAGAGTTGTGCCATCTGACTGTTTAGAAGAGGTTTGTTTTTGCAGAGCACGTATGGAAGGCATGTCCTTTGGTCTGTCAATTGCAGGTTCTTGCGAGCTAGATTCTTCATGCACCACACCGCCCATATCAGAAGTTATGGTATCTGAAGTACAGTATGGTGCAACCTTGCTATTGGGTGCCACATTTTCATTCCCATGTCGCGCTCCCTGCGCAAACGTGATAGCCCACTCACTCGCCACGTCTGCCCCTGCGTGCGAGGTTTGTGAGCCCAACATCTCATCTGCCCCAGCGTGCAAGATATCTGGGCTATCTTGGGTGATCATTTATTGTGAAGAATCCAACTCATGTCCACTTCTTAGCTTAACCGCCTTACACTGCTCTTGGCATCTTGTGTTTGAAATGGTGTCACTTGGTAAGGATCTAAGTGCTCTTGTATGCACTTATTGTGTTAGTGGGCCCAATTGTGTCTCCAGATTCCTTATTGAAGCGTCAATTTGACCGAATTTCTCTTTGAATTGCTCATTTTCCTTTTGGCTCTTGGTCATGTAGGATAATATCTGGCCCATATGGTCTTCTAATGAAGGTTTATTTGCCTCATATCCTAAAGGTGGGGTATTCGGCCTTTGTGGGTTCCAATTATCCTATTGATTCAATCCACCTTGATGTGACCTCTAATTGTTCTGTTGGTGGAACTGTTGTCCTTTGTTGTATGTCTGTCGATTGTTGTTCACATAGTTGATAGGCTCTACCTAATGCTGAATAAGATCACACTGATTAGAGTAGTGACCTCCTTCGCGTAGTCCACATCTAATAAGCACTGTAGGAGCTTGAGAATTTAACTTAAACGATGTCACTGCCTTACCCGCTAACTGCGTATTTATGCTAGCAAGTTGTGACTCCATTGTACTCATTCTTTCCAACTCAACAGCAACACTAATGTTACTGCCTTTGTCTCTAAAGCTCTCCTCGGTTGTACCGATTCCTTTGGTTGGTGGCCAATTTCTGGAACAAAGCTCTGACTTCATCATAGGCTTTATCATTGAGTTCTCCTCTGGCACTTGCATTGACCATTGTCATACTTTCCTTAGTAAGACCTTAATAGAATTTGGTGAGCTCTCTGCCTCGGGCGAGACCATGACTCGGGTACTTTCTGAGTAATTCAGAGAATCTCAATCATGCTTCTACGAACATCTCATCACTATGCTGTTGAAATGGAAGTGATAGCTTCTCTAAATTTCTCGATCTTGGTTGGTGAGTTGTACTCCATCAGAAATTTGGTCTTCAACTCCTCAAATGTTGCCACATTGTATCCATGCAGTGAATCATACCATTCTCGAGCCTTATCTATCAAAGAGAAAGAGAATAGTTCTCTCTTACTCTAATCATGAGGGACTTCCCATGGTCTGTGAGTGCTTGTCAGCTCGATGAAGGCGTTGAGGTGTAAATTTAGGTCTTCATCCTCTCTACCATAGAACAAACTGCCTTCATTCACCAATTGAATATAGTTGGGTGAAATGCTTAAATTATCCACGGCGTAAGCAAAGTCATTGGGGTGATTAGTGCCAGATTGGCATATGTCACCAAATCTTTCCCTAAGAGGGGCGTTGTTCTGATTATTCTGATTGTTCTCCCCATTGTTCCCTTCTTCACCTTCATTAATTAGAACCTCTTGGAGATTAGCTGGTGCAGCCATGTCTTCTTAATTAGACTGAAAGAGTGGGTTGTTTATGATGACTGAGTTGCTGCTCGACGGAAATTTTTTCAAGTTCTGAACCTCTATGCCCTTTTGTACCCTAGGGAAGATCAAACGACAATTGTGGGGGACCCCTAAATCGAGTGTGTAGAAAACCTACAAGTTGAAAATCGAAACATTAGTATGGAATATGTAGCATAAAATCCAAACTTCAAAGAACATATAATTTGAATAATATTTGATTAAACCACCCTACTCCACGTTAGAAGTAAACAAATTCTTAGCCTTGCATCGTCGATGATCGAGCCATGAGAATTCTGAAAGAGGATGTCATATTTGGATCAAACGAAGTTAAGAAAGAATTTATTCTGAATTTTTTCGCAAAAACTAACAAAACCGTATGAATTTCCCAACAATAAAAACTCAACCAAAACTAAAGAGGAGAGCCTAAAATTTGACCACCACTCAAAATTCACCATCTACTACGTACATTGGCATCTATTTATAGAATTTCTCCAATGCTAGGCGATCAAGATGAGAGTTTCATTACAATTTGAAGATAAAGTCTAAATAATTATAAAAATCCTAAATTTTAGGCTTTTGATGTCAATCTTCAACTTCCTTCTCAAGTCTTTGAATATGTGAGCCTAACAATGCTATCTTTGATCAGATCATCAAGTTCGCTCATGCTATTAAGAACCTATAGGATCACACACATTAACATCAAACTCTTGAGCGGACGAAATGGAATTAAGGAAGATTTTGGTGTCCAAATTGAAGTATTTGATACTTCAAAGACTCAAATGTAATTATGGGGTGACAAACATTATTATCTAGAGCTTGTGGTATGCATTGTATTAAATCAAAACCTCACATTGGTGGGATCTAAGTTGGAATGCACTAATGGTTAGTGGAATGTTACTACACTTCATATATGATATATATGGACTTAGAGGCCATTTTCTTCCAATTAGATCACATGCATAGGATGCATATCCAATGAGATTACATCCAATGAGGTGTTCATATACGAAGAGTTGTAAATAAATATTGGGTGAAAAAGTTCTACAAAAACCATAGATGGTTCAAAACAACGTATACATGTATGGCTAGGATTAAAAGTTAATCTGCTAACATGGACATGTGTTTGCATCTCAAGGCCATGTCTAACTCTATGAATACCTTTATACTTTCATATGTGAATAAGTTTTATGCATTTGTTTGTCTTAATTGAAGAAAATAGAAGTTCCCTGTCTAGAACATATCTCTACCCAAGAGCTCATAGAAAAAAAGGAGGAAATTTTGTAAAATTTTCTTCTCATCTTCTTGGACCACATGTGAGAAGCTAAAACTCCATACACACACATATATTGTTATACAATGCGTTTTATAAGCCTCCAAGAGTTTTGGTAGTGTGGACTTCCATAGAGGGTGCTCACTTAAGCATCTCCAAATAGACTACCTTTGAAGTACTTTGTCAAAGCTTCAATAAAAAGTACAATTTTTTTCCTTGGTTAGGAACTCCATAAATTTTATTATGAACACACTTGTCTTATGCTCCCGCTCACTTTGATATGTTTGGACACGTAGTGTAGCCTTGAGTTCTTACAACTGGTATTATAGCCATCATGTTGATTTTTTCATAACATGCAAGATATATTACATAGATTTTATGTTAGAAGACAAAGAATTATGAATGTGTTCATGTTGCATGCATGTTTCTGGAAAATTGTATCGTAAAATCTTAACGTTTGTTTTGAACAAAGTGTTAGATTTTCAGATCCAAAATTGTAGTAGTAAAAGGTGCATGGTTTTGGTCCTTTATGATGTTATAGGAGAATGAATTATTGCTAAAAAACGACTGGAGGTTAAGCCTTTTTGAAGGCCATAAAAACCATGGCATGGTTTGAAAGAAAAGTATCCAACCCAAGGCCATGTATTAGAAATTTGTTGCTCATGCTCACTAGCAAGTTCAAGAATGGAATGCATGTGATGATTCTTTGTAGTACTCTAACTTTACATGCTTCAAATAAATTATGAATTAGTTTAAATGCACAATGGTTGATCATTGTCTAGAACATAATAAAATTGTAGTTTGTAATAATTGTTATTACTTAAATTCTTGGATGTGCGTTTGTAATAGTTACATTCATATTCAAAATGTAACTTGGGGTTTCTCAAAATGAATGTGATGTACATAACTTTACTAGGACAAAAAATGTGTGAGGTAGGGTAGGAATTATGCAATTGAAGAATGGATGAGGTGCCAAGAAGTACCCAACAAGGTGGAGATGCAAGAAGTTTCATGTCATCGAGGAGTTGATGACCAACCTTGGAAGCCAAGAAGGCCACGAGTTTTTCCACACCTTTGGTGGAGATGCAAAGAGTTGCATGTCTTCAAAGATTTGAAGACCACCCTTAGAATTAACCCACCAAATACCTCAATGGACTAGGGATTAGTAGAGTCGATGATCATCCATGCATATGTGCATTTATTTAGCATGCTTTATGTTTTATTATTATGTGATAATAATAGGATATGCGTGCGACAAATGATGTAGTCAATAATAATTAAGTCTCCCCTTTTCAAAAGTGTTTGAAAATGGTGCCTTCCATTATTATGATAAAACAATCCTCTTGATTACTGATTCACTTGTTGAGCTAACTCAACGAGGCTATCTATCTTTTAGGAAGTTTATCATGAAAGTTATGAATTTTCCGATTAATGATGTTTAACTTAACTAAAACTCTTGGTTTGTTGAGCTAACTGAAGGCCTTGAGAGTTTAGAGGCTAAGTCTTGGTAAGGTCATTGGCTGGCCACCCAAGCAAAATCAAAGAGTTGCAATTGTTAAAGAGTTAAACTACCCTTGGTAGCCATAGTTGCCTTGTTGAGCTAACTCAAAGTCTAACTATGGTTCTATTGGGATCCTTGACAGACTAGAAGATTATGAATCTTTTGAATCAATGTAGAGGAGGTTTATTGACTTGCAATAAAATAGTGGAAGCAAAATGGATATGTTTTATAGTTTATTATATTCATTTTATAGATATGCATAATAGCAAAATCTTACTTCACCTTTACATGTTTATTCTATATGTCTATTGCGCAGTTAAATATCCGTTCTATTCTCGAATCCTTCAAGTTGAATGGTTCAAACTACTTGGAATGACAACGGAATTTTAAAATCATTCTCAAATCCGAGAAACTTATTTATGTCATTAAGACACCCAAACCTATCCTCCGGAAGAGGGTTTATCTAGGACCGTTCAATCTACTTACGAGAAGAAAGTTGAAGGATATGACCTTGCCCAATGTTTAATGTTGGCATATATGACTCCAGAAGCAACGTGGGAACTTGGATGCCTACACCATGATAGGGTACCTAAAAGAGTTGTTTCAGAGTGAGTCCTGAACTGAAAGGTACAATCTGAACAAAGAGTTGTTCAGAACCTAGATGAAGGAGTTTGTTAGTGTTGTGCCCTAAGGCCAATCACGTAGGGCATTTGTATCAATAGTTCCATACCATTGTATATGATTAGTAGCACACTTCATTATTTGTTTTTTTACTTGCATTATTATTACATATAAAATAATGAAGCCCAAGTATTGATAACTTAGAGTGGATCACGAAGGGGTTGTGATGATGAGACCACTCTAGCATATGTTAGCATGTTCTAAGCTGCTTCCTTTTGTAGATGGATGCATATAATTGAAGAGTACATTGGATTGAGCCATTTAGAGTTCACCATACTGCCAATTGTTGATACTCAATAGAATAGTACATGTAAGTGATCCTTACACTTGAGATCAATATTGAATCTTGAATATGGATGTCACTCTTTGATTCTGTTTAGAGTTACACCGTAAAAGGGTAACAATTGGTAGTTTTGGAAGTGATATGAAGTACGGAATGATTGTAAGTGATCAATAAAGGATTCACCACTCCTAAATAGTTATGAAGCCATATCCCTGTGGCCACTTGTAAGAGATCATGATGAAGCCTTTGATCAAAGCACGAGTTTGATTAGAAAAGAGTTTCTAATTAATACACAAAGTCCATGATCTCTGGTACAAGCAATCTTTTGCATATATAAAAAGAGCATGACAAATAACCTCCATATACTAGATTGAGATATAAAAAGGTGAAGGAATATTAATTAGAAGGGAGCTAGTTCTTGAAACAGAGTTTCCTTAAATGAATATTCTCAATACTTGGTTGGTCATGATGTCACTCATGGTTTATGGACATGAATTAGGGATTAATGAATTATAATAGTTTAATTCATAAACCATAATTCGACATTATGTTAATTCATGGTCTATTTCCAAGCGATTGGGAACTTATAGGGTCATACACTTTAATCAAAATCTTGAGGGGTCAAAATGTAATCAAGGTAAAGTATATAACCCGAAATAAAGTTTATGAAACTTCAAGGACTTGTTTGTAATTATATGATCACAAATCTAATTACCAAGAGTTTGTGGGATGTATATTTAATACTTCAAAACTCCATATTAGTTTGATCAATGTTGGAATCCTCTAAATGAGTTAGTGGAAAATTACTATATATGAAGTTAGTGACATTTTTCTTCCAATTAGATTACACGTATAGGATACATATCCAATGAGATTACATGCAATAAGATGCTCATATGCAAAGACTAGTAGATAAAGGTTGAGTGTAATCGTTCTACAAAATCATTGAACAAAACTGTGGATGCTTCAAAACCAAGTATACATGTATGGCTAGGATTAAAAGTTAATCCACTAACTTGGACACTTGTTTTCATTTGAGGGACATGGCTAACTCTATAAAATACTTTGATACTATCATATGTGTTAAGGCTTATGCATTTGTGTGTCCTGATAGAAGAAAATGAAAGGTTCCTGCACTAGCTTCTCTCTCTACCTGAGAAAAGCATATGCAAGATGTGAAATTTTCTCTCATCTTCTTAGACCAAAACTGAGGAGCTAGCACTCCGAACACACATATAATTGTTATACAATAGGTTTTATAACCTTCCAAAAGTTTTGGTTGTGTGGATTACTAATGCGCAAATACTTGTAGTATTCACTACTTTCAAGTGTATAAGTTGCACAAGTAATACAATGATGAGAAGGATGTCGAATTACAAGGATTGTAGATGATAATCACCTAAATTAGTGAATTCTATGCAATTTTGACGAAACAACAAAGGGGTAAATACTAACCAACAAACAAAATAAGAAAAAGACGAAATAAAGAACATAAATAAACAAGGTACGAATGCAAACAATACTTGGATATAAGATATAGGGCTAGTGACTTCTTCATCTAGTGAGCTTAGAAGGTTTCTTTCCATGTTTAGTCTTAGGATTTGTTGTATTGTTATCTACCGGATTTTTTTTTCTTAGTCACAAGTCTTGACAAGCATGAATTGACAGAAGCATCGAAGTATGATGCACCCCTCCCCAAACTTAGCAGATACTTCCCCAACGAAGATAAATAGATAATCAATTAAAAGTAGTACTCCCCTGAAGTCAATTATGCCTTCATAAAGGCTCCAAGTTTGAGTCTTGTCCTCATCCCCTTAAGAAGAAATAGGCATGGCAGCATGAAGAGGTGGGGAAGTGGTGTCACTGGAAGTTAGGAGCCTCGGGTTTCTTCCATGAACAAGTAAAACAACTAATTAAAAAAAATACTAACTAAATTTTACAACTGTGAAGCAAGTATGTGTCACTCCCTCCCCAAACTTAAAGTTCATGAAAGTTAAGAAACAAGGCACATCAATGAATATTAGGGAGCATCCCTGGTTAGTAGAACAAGTAAAGACAGCTAATTAAAATTGCTAAATTAACTATCAAAACAAGTAAAACAACTAATTAAAACTACCAAGTAAAATTACTACTACCAATCAAGTATGTATCACCTCCTCCCCAAACCTAAGGTTCATGATAGTTAAGAATTTAAGCACATCAATGGATATTACAGAGTACGGGAACACATACCTGGTTGGACAAAAAACAAGTAAAACAACTAATTAAAACTATTAAGCAAAATTACAACTACCAAGCAAGTATGTATCACCTCCTCCCTAAACTTAAAGTTTATGATAGTTAAGAAATTAAGTAATTCAGAAAAATATAAGAGAGTAAGGGTTACATCCCTGCTGGATCAGAAAGGCTTGGGTTACCTCCCAAAAAGCACTTCTTTAATGTCACTAGCCTGACATACAAAACAAAAAGTCCAATCTAGCTCAAAACTCACATAGCATTGATCTTACCATGCTAACAATCCCCGACAACGACGCCAAAAACATGATGCACAAATACTTGTAGTATTCGCTACTTGCTAGTGTACAAGTCGCACAAGTAATACAATGATGAGAAGGATGTCGAACCACAAGGATTGTAGATGATAATCACCTAAATTAGTGAGTTCTATGCAATTTGGAAGAAAAGACAAAGGGTAAATACTAACCTACATATAAAATACAAAAAGGACTAAAATAAAGAGCATAAAACATAAATAAACAAGGTACAAATGCAAACAATACTTGGACAAAAGATCTAGGTGTAGTGACTTCACCATCTATTGAACTTAAAAGGTTTCTAGATTAGTCTTAGGATTTGTTGTAATGTTATCTACCACATTTTCCTCTCTTAGTCACAAGTCTCTCTCGAGTTCAACCAAACCTCTACGATATATAACCATGCATCTCTCGATGTCACACTTGAATGCACCGAAGGCTTTGAATTTAGGAAATCCACACACGGTAGTTATAACCCCATAGGCATTCTCATGCTATGGCCATTATCATTGATTTTACCATTCCTAGCATGGTTTGTATCTCTCGACCTCCCACCATGCTTAGTGAACGTGTATATGTTAGCTAGAAACATGCAAGTTAGGGAAAAAATAATAAAATCAAATAGCAACAACAACATTTCCAAAGAATTAAACATTAGAAATCTGCAACTAAGTTCACAAGGGTTACATCCCATTTCTTAAGGCATTTGAAGTCCACAGCTAAATTCACAAGAAGCTACATCATGCCCTAAATTAAGGTTCATGACGTACAAAAAAGATACATACAAAAGTTAAATTCATAGAGGCAATAAACTCCTTGGATGAATAGGGAGTCGTCGAAGCTCCCCCTTCTTCTCCATGGCTCCTCTCCAAGTAGTTGCTGACTTGTGCCCCAGATTCAAGGAAGGAATCCTCCCCATGATGGTTTGATAGAAATAATTGATTCATGATTCCATAGAGGAACGTCCATAGGATTGGAAAATGTTGCCACACAAAATTCGAAAGCATCCCAGATTGAGTTCTGTTCGCTATCTCCCGTGAGATCTAGGAGTAAGTTAGCTTCCTCGGGAAGCTTATGAGAGAGAGCTTTTTTGGGAAGCTTTGACCGAGTTAGCTTCCTTGGGAAGTTTTGATTAAGATATTTTCTCTTATGTGAGGGCAAATTGATCATTCTACACTTTACTCTATAGTTTCCCACCAAAACAGATATGTGGCATTCAGACTGGGCCTGCTACCTGTAGATTTGGGGCCACAGCCTTAGAATCGAATTCTTGTCTTTATGGAGCTTTTATGGTATTTTTTCTTCCTTTTCTCCCATATGGCATTAGATGACCTATAACTACAAAAGGAAGCGAGATGGGCATTAAAAGTATGCCTCCTATCACTATTGAGCCAAATCAGACCGAATTAGTTTGCATAAAATAGGTCTAAAATTGTCTCGACAACTACCATATAGGGTGAACATTTAGACACCTACAAAGGGAACTACCTTAAAGGGCTTTGTGAAAACTTCAAGTTGAGGTATAACTTCTTTTAACTCACATTACCTTGCTAGCCAAGAAGGATACACCTCTACACATCAATGACTACCGTCCAATAACTCTAATAGGAGCAATACCAAAGTTGCTATCTAAAGTTCTGACCAAAAGAATCAAAGGCGTGATGGAAGAGATTATATCTTCAAATCAAATGGCTTTTATCCAAAATAGGAAGCTCCTAGACAGTGTCATGATAACTAATGAGGTGGTGGATGAGCCGAGGAAACAAAAGAGGAAGGGGTTATTCTTCAAAGTCGATTTTGAGAAAGCATTTAATACCATTAATTGGAGTTATCTGTTTGATGTTATGCTTCAAATGGGTTTTCGCAGTTGCTGGACCTGGTGGCTAAAAAGGATCATGCAATCTGCCTCCACATCAATCTTGATTAATGGGAATCCTACTAGGGAGTTTTACTCCAGGAGGGGGTTAAGACAAGGGGACTTTAGGGTTTAGACAAGGTATTGCGGATGGTCTGGTCAGGCCCTATGCAAGGGAAAGTCAGTCATGTTTCTTTCCTCTCAGATCCGTTTTGTGAGGAAGAGGTCTCTGCTCCAGCTTACGGGTTTCCGTAAGGGCAAGTTTCCAATGCTTTATATAGGGGAGCCAATTACAGATGGGAAGCTTACAAGGGCTATACTGGAGCCACTTCTTGAGAAAATTAGGAGAAAAGTGGCCGGATGGAAGGGTGGAGTCCTGTCACAAGCATGGAGGTTAACATTGATTAACCATGTTATGATAAGTATTCCAATGCATACAATGGCAGTGTTGAGAATCCCAAAGTACGTGCTGAGGGAGATCAGGAAAATTATGTCTAACTTTCTCTGGGGGTCCTATGGAGGGCAGCCTAAAGCACACTGGAAGCGATGGGAGTGCTTATATAAACCAACAACTGAAGGTGGGCTTGGGATTAAAGACGTAGGGGAAGTTCAGAAGGCACTAGGTATGAGAATATGCTATAAGTTATACACAAAGGAGGGGCTGTGGTTGAGGTTCTTGAGGGCGAAGCTATTCAGGAAGAAGCTCCTCTTTCAAAGGTCAATGAGACAAGAAGATAGTCGCCTATGGAGGTTTGTTGCTGAGATGGGAGAACAGGTGCTGGGGATTATCACAGTGAATCTGAAGGAAGGGAACTCTGCCTTCTGGTATGACAAGTGACTCGATAGTGGGACTCTAGTATCAAGAATCCACAATATTCCAGACAAGGATGCAATGGTGGCACACTACGTAGAGGATGGAAATTGGAAGGTGCAGGAACTTCAGGCGGCTGTAGGGAATCAGCTTGTGGAGGAAATACAGTAACTAGCTCCACCCAGGAAGAATGCAAGAAGCGATTGAATAATATGGAAGCCAACCATGGAGGAGAATTTCACAATCAGATCTGCATGGAGAGCGTCAGAGAGAGGCATGAATCATTACGAGTAGGAGACTTGATCTTGAATAAGAACATACCTCCAAAGATGGCACTTATATCTTGGAAGGCATGGTTCAAATGCCTCCCTACTGATGATCAGGTTACGAAGAGAGGAATCAACCTAGCTTCATCATGCCAGTGTTGCGCAGCCCCACAGCAAGAAACGATGGATCATATCTTGCCCAGTAGCACATTAGCAGACCAGTTATGGGCGTTGGCAGCTAGTAGACTGAATTGTATGTTCTCCAGGCCTGGATCGTGGCGAGGAAGAGTGCTTCAATGACAAGTCATGACAGGGAAACAATCCATTCAAGGTTATATAGCCAGTCTGATCCCTGCCGTTCTAACCTTGTTTTTGTGGATTCGCAGGTGCATCCATAGATATGAGGAGTTTGCACGGCTAGCAGCGATGGTCTGGCGAGAGGTAAAACAAACAATCTCAATAATAACTGCAACAACTGATCGCAGATTCTCTATGCAGGTGCAGGATTCACATGTGATGCGCAGACTGAGTCTGGGAGCGATCTGGAGAGTCAAAGCCAATAGCAAGTTGGTCAGATGGCAGAAACCGCCTCCTGGATGGCCAAAGCTGAATACTGATGGGAGTTTCTACGGGAACCCAAGGCCAGCTGGTGGCAGAGGCATTTTTCAGAGATGCACAAGGAACCTACAAGGCGGCTTATTCCATCAGCCTAGGAGTTGGAACAAATAATGGTGCAGAATTACAGGCGGTAATCGAGGGGCTAAAGATATGCCACCAGCAGGGATGGAAGGACATCATAGTGGAGACAGATTCTGCCTTGACACAGCAGTGGATCAGCAGGGGAAACTGCAGGGCGTGGAGACTCTATCAAGCGTGGGAGTTCCAATAGCAAAGGAGGGGACTGAGAATCCAAATCTGTCACCAGTATAAAGAGGCAAATGCAACTACGGATTGGTTGGCCAAGCAAGGGGCGGGAGGCACTACGGCCCACTACGCAGCTCAGGAGCAGCTACCACGGACCGTGCGGGGGATGATTCGGCTAGACAAGCTAGGTATTCCTAGCATCAAAATTAGGTAGAAGACAGAGAAATAGAGATTCACTGGTGAATGTCGCAAGGCATGAGGGATATAGAATTGGATATATGCTAAGACCTTTGTAAACGACTTTTGAGTTTGTTTGTGCAATAATTAATTTTCTTAAAAAGAAAAAAAGGGGACCCCTTGTCCCCTTTTCTCTTTCTTGTAGTTGCTGAAGGCCTATCAGTGCTGATAATCAGAGCAGCGGATCTCAACATGTTTAAGGGGCTGGAGGTTGGCAGAGAGAAGCTAGTGATTACTTATCTGCAATTTGCAGATGATACATTGCTTTGGGGTCAAGCTAACTCGAATACAATAAAATCTCTCCAAGTTGTACTGTAGGTTTTTGAGATCACCTCGGGTCTCAAGATTAACTTCTCAATGTGCAGCCTTACTGTGGTCAATATGCAGCAGGATATATTAAAAGACATGACAGCCTATATGGGGTGTAAAACAAGCTCCCTTCTAGTTAAATACCTGGGGTTGCAAGTGGGAGAAACCCCATAAAGATCTGCAATATGGAGCCCTATTCTAGAAAAATTCAGAAGGGCCTTGAACCACTGGGAATATAGACAGCTATCTCTAGGGTGAAAATCACTCTTATTAACTCTATCCTTGTAGCTCTACCCTCACATTACTTTGCATTTACTAAAGCTCCGCCCTAAGTCATCAGGAAACTCACTGCTGCCCAAAGGTCATTTTTGTGGTATAACAGCCAAGATAAGAAGAAAGCCTGCTGGATTTCTTGGAAAAAGATCACCGAACAGGTTGATACGGTTGGATTGGGAGTTAAGAGACTGGACAATTTCAATGATGTGGTGCTGGGGAGATAGGGTGCTAGAGTTCTCAGTAGGGAAAGTAGTTTGTCCATGGATATCATTAGATCCAAATATGGCCAAGATGGTGCTTACTGTAGTTGGCCATAGAGAACTTATGAGGCCAACCTTGCCTTCAGTTAGATGTAGAGGCAGAAGAAGGAACATGGCGTATGCCTCTAGATGGTGGAAGGATATTCATGCAACGGTGAACTCCAGTTGGTTATGCCAGTCACCTAGGATTAGAGTAAGTAATGGTGCAGGAGTTAAGTTTTGGCTGGACAAGTGGCATAGCTATAGCTCCCCCGCTGAAATGTTCACCAGGCTATACAAAATAACTTCAAACCCTGAATCCTTTATATCAGATTGTGGGAGTTGGGAAGGGAACACATGGTTATGGAGCTGGTCATGGAGAAGACAACTAAGGAATGCAGAAAATTTTGATCTAAGAAACTTACTTGCTTCGCTACAGGGGTGTCTCCTTAGCAAAATGGAAAAAAGGTAGGTATTTCTTTGAGGGTAACCGAGAAGAGAATATAATTGTAAAATGCTAACAAGAGAGAAACACTTCGTATTATTCAGAATGAAATTACAACTGAAACACTGCATATTTATAGGACTCAAAACCAGACACTGCATTAATTGACACTGCGCTTTCGGCGTTTCCCTGGTCTTGATAACAGTGAAATTGCTTATAATCTGGATGAAAAAGCACAAACTCTGACTCAAGAATATGGCGCTCAGTGGTCCAGCCACTAAGGAAAACCCTTTAAAGCCAGATCAGCAATGGATGTGACAGCAATAAAAATATGCTGATGACATTGTATTATCCAAATTCTCAAAAATTAAAAAAATACGGGTACGCAACTGAAAATAGGACTAAATTTATGATCAACCAAATTTTCGTTTTAGTACATAGAACTTTGGGTATAAGAAATTCCTCGACTCATTCTGTTACCCTAATATTGCAAAAATTTGAGTATGCAAAACAAAAATAGAACCAAATTTATAGTTCCCGTTTATATTTGGAACGAATTCGAATATGACCATTACTTGAACCAAATTACCATTTAGTCACCCCTAGTTCCAACTTTCAACTTAGAAAGTGTGCATGCTGCATGCATATCATCCAATCATGGGGAAAGAAAATAATCTCTAAACACTGATATAGTATACTGATAGAGAAAGAGTTCAATAAATAAAGCAAGCCTGTAGCACCGCTAGTGATTCATGGGATTCTGTCTCTTGATTAAAGACAGGAGTTTCATCCACAGCCCAGATAAAGTAGATAGTTTCCAGACACAAAAATTAGCAAATGGAGTGATATGGACCCATTACAGTGGTCACCGAGCATAGAAAATGAAATAAAATGGTACAAGGAACTGAGCTGTAGCCTGTCAGCAAACGACGACAGATTCATACAGAGAATATTGAAGAAAATTCAACCTATTCATGAATTTCTTTACGAGTATGATCTTCTGGTGGATCTTCCACTATGGTTTTGTTTTCTTCTACATCTCGTGGACTCACAGCTACTTCTGTTACTCCCATAGCATCCTGCAGCTGATTGGGTTTCAAAAGAATGGAGTTGAGAATTTCAATTGTAAAAACTTGGAAAGATTTTTATTGCACATTTGCAACAAACAAAACAGACCCCTAAACTTCGTAGAGTGGATGTAACATCTTCCTGCTGCTGTTGGAGAGTAGTCTTCAGTTCTTGAAATTCCTTCATAGGCAGACAAGGAAGAAGCACATGTTTAATGAATCGTGAGAATCAAAAGAGATCGTTAGCATAAAAAAGAACCACTCACTGTTCGGAGCTGATCCACTTCAGTATTCAGGGATTTCTTTAGCTCTGAGAGCTCCTACATGATGAGATAAAACAAAGAAATGAAAGTGGTTATCATCATGTTGATGCCATTAATTTAGGTGTTCCAGCAAATATTATCTTCTTGTTTATCGATCAAGGGAAAGGCAATAATCTAGCAGATACATGGAAACAGATCTATAGCAAGGTGTAACTTCAATTTTTTTTAGAACTGAGATAACCAAAACTCATCTCATTTCAAGTCAGGTACACTGAGATAACCAAAACTCATCTCATATCACCAAATTGCATGAAGTAATTGGTTCTGATCTAGCAACTCCATTGTGTAAAAGTTTGTGTCTTGTGGCTCATATTAAAGTAGAAACATACTCAGCACAATAAAATGAGGAAACAAATGGAGAGAAGCATGGTTTACCAACTATTTGATGTGAAAATAAATGATTCTTACATCATGGTACACTTTAACTTGAGTATCCAACTTCGTCCTCCAACTTTGCAGGTCCTAACAAAATTGAATGATAAAATCTAATGAAGTCAAAGAATCCACCAGATGAGTAAATAAAATACTTGTAGCAAACCGTACGGCACAAGAAGAAAGCTAAACACGAACAAAGAACCTGCTTTAGCTTCTGCATTCTGGAAACCAGCTCCTCTCTCGATTCCTTCAATTCCTGCAAATCCACAATCACATACATGGTGTTACTCTAAATCCAAAGTAAAACAGTAAATCCAATATGAAATCAAAACAGCATACCGCAATCTTAGGGCTAACTGGTGGCAGATTCTCCTTTGTCTACAGAAAAAAACACAATCTTAAGATAATACAAAATACAAGAAACATAAATATAAAGATAAATCCTCACTACCTACCACAGAGAGAGGTTCTGGCATAGGAATCGAGGAAGCCGAATCTGAATTTTCCATCGGAAGAAAATGCTGAGCCTTAGATGAAGTAGATTTGGATCTGAGTAGAAGGTCTGAGTGCTTGATTGTGCTGGAAAGGTCAATGTAGGGCAATTATCAAACACCAGTTCAACAACTACGAACTCTTAGATTTGAAATTGAATTTCAAGATCCTGTCACGGGCGGGCGGGTTTTCGAGTACTTGTTTTGAATAAAGTTATAAAGCTATAAAAGAAACATTTATTTCTATCTTCAAAATTAATAATCAATCTCCATGGAACTAAATTTGGTTTTATTTCATTAAATAGTAGTTAATAGTTATATCCGAATCCAAAAGATTTATTAAAAAGGGCGAAAACACTGTAAATTAAAAAAAAGGAGTGGGGTGGGATGGGATGGCAGCCCCCTCCCCCCAAACACCAATTGACTGCAATTGCTCCTGGCACATATTTAAGGGGTATTTTGTGCAATCTTATTATACTTATAATTGGCTTATAAGAACATTTTTTTTAAAAAAGAGGAGTTATTTTTTGAAAAAAAATCTTATAAACCAATTATAATTTTAAGAAGGCTGCACAAAACAGGAGCTTAATCATCCAATGTAGAGGTAACCGGTCATGTGAACCACGTGGGTTCGAATACGGTTCTGATTACTTGAACCACCGATCGCTGGTAAATTGACGATTTATAGTTAACCGACGATTCAGTCAGTTTGGAACCATTGGTTCCAAGCACGGTTCAGGATTTCGATACATTTTTGGCATGATTAATCGTCATTCTGCCTAATTTTTCTATTCAAAAGTTACAGTTTGCCAAATTTTCTGAATCGCAATTGAACCGCCTATGCGGTTCCGGTACAGTTCACTCTTTTACATATTTATTGTCCATGAATTAGTTGTCATTTGAAAATAATGTGAGACTGAATAATCAATATTTTTTTATCACAACTAAAAAAGTTTGGTTTTATTAAGTTTTTTTAAACAAACTCAGTATTTATCTTTTTAATTTTTGTTGTTCCACAATCTGCAGGAATGAGCCAAAATATAAATCCGGGACCCAAATTTCTTTTTTGGGGAATAACAAATTTGTGGGGACCAAGAAATTTTTTTAAATTTTTTTTATATGTTTTTTATTTTTCTAAAAACTAAATATATAATATTTTTTGGGGGAAAAGCTGGGGAGCCTCTGCCTCCTACACTGTCCACTAAAAATTAGCTCTGGGCAGCGGTTGCGGTAAATTCTGCTCCGCCCACTCCTGCCAGATCCGTGCCCACGCGGGTAGCGGACGGATGTGGGCACTATTTTTGTACCCGCATTTGTTAGCGGGCGGAACGCGGGTAACACTTTTTTATTATGCGGGTAACACCCGCACCACACCGCCAATGTTTCGCGGTGCGGTGCGATAACAGCTCTTCATGGGCGGGACGCAGTACAGGCTATTTCGACACCGCCAACACCGCTGCCCAGGGCTGCAAAAAACTATCATTTTAAAAGGGCCAAATTCAGCCCAGTTCCAAAATGCTCACTAGTAAGCCCAAATTATTTATTTTCCTTCTGAATATGCTCCAGAATTGAATATTGCAGAGTTTGAATTTGAAGCTTTCCCTTCGCCATGTTACAATTCTGAATTGGTTGCAAATTTTAATTTGTTGTAAAGCAAAAGAAATTTCTAATTTTCCAGAAACTCTTATTAACAGAGTCATCGGAGGAACTTTCCGATGTTAATCCTCTGTTAAAGCAAAAGAAACCTAATATATAATCAGACAACAGCAGTTGCAAACTTCTTTGAATGGGCCAAGAATCATTCCTATACCGCTTCGTGGCCCTCTGCCCGGTGATTTTACCGGAGTACACCGACTTCACCGGCAGCATTCAGGAGATTGCTGCTCAGTGCTTGTAGAAGATGTTGTTCTCGAATAAAGACTTTACTTACAATTTCGATGGACATTTCTTTCACTTTACTGGTTGAAGATGGATACGGTAAGATTTCTCTTTCGATGTTTCATTGGGAGAAATGTGAGTTCAATTCGATCGAGACTGTGAATTTTGAAAACTATGCAGTTTACTGTGTCGTTTACAAGGAATCAATCAACGGGAAAACAGATTTCCGTCCCATTCTTGGAATGCCTGAGAGCTGATTTCGAGAAGAGGTACGGCGGTGGAAAGGCTGATACGACCGCTGAAAAAAGTCTCAGTATAGAATTTAGGTAATTTTGATTCAAATATAATAATTATCAAATTTATTTGGTGATGTGTGTATGGAGCTCATCCCTTTTAAATTGTAGATTTATAGTAGAGTCATAAGGTTTATCGGCCTTCTTGAATAAGCATTCTCTTCTCTCGCAAACCATGCATGCCATTCATCTTCTTCCTCTGATAGGTCAGATTAGTTGTAGAGTTTTTTTTTTCTTAGCACAAATCCTATTGTTCGTAAATGTGCTAAATATATTGAATTGAATTATCACTTTATTTGCGAACAAATACTTGCTGGTACAATGACTACTCAATTTGTTACTTTGGAGTTTCAGATAGTTGATCTTTTTACAAAGGACCTTCTCATATTTGTTCTTCAGCTGCAATTGTTGACTAGGTGGCTCCGACAAGCAGAAAATCTGCATCTCAGGCTGCATCCAAGAACATTTCTCCATCTACAGCCTACCCTATTGATGGCACAATACACGGAGAATTCAGCAACAAATCTGCACAAGATCAAACAGGTCACGAAAAGATCAAAACAAATCTGCACAAGGTCAAAACAGGTCTTATCACTAAAGAATAGCTTCATCTATAAAATAACATGTACGTTGTAATAGTTTGTTATGCTTAATTGAATGGAATTGTAAGATTTCTCTCATCCTCCATGAAAGCTTACTGAAAAATGATATAGGGCAAGAATGCTTAAAATAGCATTCTTTTTTACATCGTGTTTGTACGTGAAAGAGACTGCAAAAAATGCTATTTTAAGCATTTGCGCGATTCTTGCACTTTGTTTCTTGCGCTATATCATTTCATAAGCTTACTACACACACTCTCTGATAACACACTCAAACTCAACCAAACAGATTCAAAATCTAGTTTACTCGAGCAAATGGCTTAAAGTCCACACACTCTCTGTTTGGTTTGCAGATTCTTGAAAGAGGAGAAGGCTTGCCAGTTCTGGAAGACAAAACGAGAACTTGGTGATTCGATGGGTTGCATTTTGGTGGCTTGCTTTAAGGTTTCCTCTCGTTCTTTCCATGAGGTTTAGTTGATTCCTTTTTGCTCGTCTGCCTGTAGGCTCAAGAATTCATGATTAAGGGGCAACAAATCCAGCGAAAGATGTGGTATAAAACCATCAAAGTAAAGTTGGGATCTTCTGCTTATACAAACCGTACCACACCGTTTGAGCAGAAACAATTACTCCAACTCATACCATCCTCGACCTTTTGGCCAAGATTAAGTCTAGTTTCTGTTCTCAAGTTTAACATCTCGAAAGGTATTACCTCTACCCTGCTGTCAGTCCATATAACTGTCAAAGACTTGCTTATTTGTGCTATCTTTTGTTACTAGATGAAAAGGGAATATAAAAGATC
>JAOWBN010177923.1:0-17533 GCA_028565015.1 Pinguicula moranensis
AATTATCGCACAATATGACAATAAAGAGTTAACCAATATTGTGTATTTTCACGTAATTTATTTGGCCAAAATAAATCGCATGCATTCACTAATTTAAGTTGTCAAAGAGATTAATCTCAAATAACCCAAGACATGAAACTCACATTCATCTACAAAAAATCAGTCACTCATCTGTCAACTTAGAAGTATAACAATAATTTAGCTATGCATATTTAATTTGGAACAACAACACATAAATTTAAATAATGAAAACATAATTAAAACTCAAGAATTCAGAAAAATCCCTTAAATAAGCAAACCAATCTAAACTTTAGTTCACAACAATTTAGTGGTGGAAACTACCAAATGAAAAGGCCAATTTTGCTTGTGTCTTTAATCCCATAAAAAATTCCAATTGTTTTTCTCTGTTTGTAGCCCCTGGATTTTTCCCAATGAAAAAACCACAAAATTAGGGCTTTTTTGGTCTCTTTTGGGCTTTGGGCTTTGAGCTTTGGGATTGGCTTGCCCAATTGGAATGCTAGGCCCAAATTCTTTTTTTAATGAACTTTTCTAAAATTTCATAAAACAACCAAAGTAAAATTCATACCATTTTTTCAATAAAATTACTAAAATTAGTCTTTTATAATAATCAACAAGTATAAAATCATAATGAAAAAATAGGTATATTTGATTTGCATCACCATGTTCACCTCAACTTTCTTGGTCACCTTTACCTCTCCGCATTCATTGAGCCATTAGAGTTGATACGGTCACGGATGCTTGGAAGTTATTAGGGCCAACTTCTCCACCATGTAAGTGCTAGCGATGTTAGTACAGATCCCTCCGTTGATGATGACACTACACACCTTGTTCTGAACGAGGCATCGAGTATGGAAGAGATTTTCTTGTTGATTTTGCTTCTCCACCTCAGCTTGCACACTAAGTACTCGCCTGGTCACCAGTAGCTCACCCACCGCGGCATCATGCTCGACCTCCTCCTCGGTTGCCTCATTAGATGGCTCTTCTTGTTCATCTTCAGATTCATACTCTCCTCAGCCATTGAGCACCATTGCCCGTTTGTTAGGGCATTGGCTAGCGATGTGTCCCAAGCCATGGAACCTAAAACACTTGATATCCCGAGAACGGGAAGTAAAGGGTGTAGTGTTACCTACGGGTGCAACAACCTTGACCTTCACTTATTTTGGTGGCTCGTGTTTGGACTTTGTATCTTATTTGGAGGAACTCGGCTTCCATGGAGTATGGCGTCGTGGTGCGCCTAGATCCCTTTCTTTTTTGCTGTTACTCTACCTTTACTGCTTGGTAAAGCATGTCAGTGGCCTCTACATAATGTTGTAGATCAATTACATCCATAATTTCTCGGTTGAGGCTGTGTAGGAAGCGAGCCACGGTAACCTCGAAGTCTTCTTTGATGCTGGCTCGTATCATGGCCACCTACATTTTCTTGTAATACTCCTCGACACTCCTCGTCCATTGTCTTAGCCCCTGTGATTTTTGATACAAACTTCGAAAGTAGTGGCTCGGGACAAATCGCCTTCGCATCAGGGCCTTCATTTTGGTCCAAGTCTCCACCACAGGTTCATGATACAATCTTCGGTTGTTCATCTCTTGATCCCACCAGATGATGGTGTAATTAGTGAATTCGATGGCTTCCAGTTTGACCTTCGGCCATTCAGTGTATGTGTGGCATCCGAACACCATCTCCACCTTGGTCTCCCATTCTAGGTAGAGCTCTGGCTCAGTTTTCCATGAAGATAGGTGCTCGGTTATGACTGGCACGAATGTCTTCAGCTTGGTCATTGCGAACAGGGGCAGCTTGTTGCTGTGTGCGAGGTTGTGTTGATGGCAAACAGGCGCCCATCTCCCTGAGTTGATATTGAATGGTCCGAACTACCTCCATAAGTCTTGCCATTTGGCCCTTAAGAGCCGCCATCGTGAACACCTTGTCCACATCATTTATTTCATCTTCGTCCGATCCCACTAGCGTATTATGGGTTACCATAATTGTTCCTGCATCACAATAAGGTTAGAAAATAAATTTTCTCACCGTTCGCTCACGTGTTTTGCTCACAAGGTGAAGTGAACCTAAGTACAAGTTACAAAATCAAATCTTTAAACAGGGTCGCTGAAGATGTTCGAGGTGTTCAATGCCCAAGACGTATTTGGAGGGTAGGATGGCGAATTCAAAAGATTCCTAACCCCGAAGGGAGTTCTAACTCGATAAGGAATCATATCCCAACAAGGAGTCCTAACCCGTAGGGAGTCATTGCTCAACAAGGAGTTCTAACTCGACAAGGAATCCTATTCCAACAAGGAGTCATATTCCAACAAAGAGTACTATTCTAACAAAGAGTCCTAATCCAACAAGAAGTCCTAGACGAATAAGGAGTCTAAGCATGATATATGGGCCGAACACAATGATTAATGCTATGAAGTTCAAGGAAGCCTTAAATGGATTGATCCATGAGATGTGGGCTACATCCACTACATTTGACACATTTAAGCCCCACAGACCAAATGAGATAAATGGGCTCCACTGCCCATGAAAGCCCATCAACTTGGTCCAAATATGAGACTAAGAAGAGGGGCCACCACCCCACATGGCCCATCATCGTTATCCAATGCATGGCCCATGATCGATGAACCAACAAATTGAAAATGCATCATCCAAAATGGTGGCCCACAAATAAAAAACATGGATTAAGACATGGTGTAAACATGACTTGGTCATGCGGAGATAAGATCAAGGTGGATAAGGAAATTCTCTTCCTAAAGATTATCCAAAAGATTATTTCCTTATCCAAATCCTTAGATTAGGTTGTAACTTAATTACCACTTATCTTGACTAGTTTCTTTCCTATCCAAATTAGATTCTTTCCTATCAACTAGGACACGATTTTAAAGGTTAATTAGGACACTAAAGTCATTCCCTTACCTCTATATAAAGGGGACAATGCCCTTATTGTAATACACAATTGATTTTTGAGTTTTATGAGAGTTTGTATTCTCTTTTGGTTTTAAACCTTCTTCGATTTATCTTTTCTCTTTTGAGTTTAAGTGGCATCGTGTTTTGGGACTTATCATTCGACTCTTGGTTGGTAATTCAATACCTACAGGGGGTGTTTGTGGCATCATGTCTCCTTACAAAAACCATGACTTTCGTTGGATGGACACAAGGTGTTCTTCAAGTGTTAGAAACAACAAAATTGTCCCATTTTCTTTCCTAAAATATCGATCTAGTTGTGGAGTCTTGTTACAAGTTCGACAAGGATTCATATCAAGATGGTATAAAATTGGGGCTGTCCTATGGTGATGACTTGGCAGAGGTGCACGGTAGACTTATGAGAATAAACAACCAGTTGTGCAGATCCATAAGACTAGCCCCACCTGGTAGCAACAAGAAGAGAAGTGATCTTGTTGTCCCTATGAAAGTCATAACATATAATGTAAGAGGCTTTTGTAGCCCAGGAAGGAAGAGAAGAATCAGAGAACTCATTGTAGCGGAAAAACCAGACTTTAACAGCCTGTAGGAAATAAAGCTAGATGTTGTCAATAAGAAGGTATGTGGTTTTTTATGGTTTGATAACTTTTTTGACTAGGTGTTCCTCGGCTCTGGAGGGCTCCCATGTATATAGATTGCCAGCAAGTTCAAGAAACAAAACCTTATTTTAGCAGATGGCGCATTGGTGGTCTCTGGAATATGGCAGCAATATAATATAAACTTCCTGCTAATATAAACTATTGGCAAGAAATTCAGAATATGTACTCAGGCAAAGAATTACCAGTGGTGGTTCTTACTGGGGGATTTCAACGCCATACTGAATACAGGAGAAAGGAGGGGCACAGCTCACAGGCCAAACAACTAAGATCTATCCCAGTTTTAGTTCTTTGTCTCAAACTTGCATCTCACTAATCTCCCTCTAGCCAATAGAAAATTCACCTGGTATCTCAGCTCCCTTAAGGCCATGAGCAGATTAGATAGATTCCTTATGAATGAGCCATGGCTAGGATAAAATCACACTTGGATAAAGACTGCCCTACAGCGGGAAGACTCAAACCACTGCCCCATCTCTCTCTACTCTACGGTTCTAAACTGAGGGCCCAAACCCCAAAGGGTGTTGGACTCATGGCTAGAAGACAAACAATACACAAATGATTAAGCAAGTCTGGAGCAACACCTGCCGTCAAGGGGTATGCAAGGAAAATTCTAGTAAAGCTGGAAGTTCTCAAAGCTAGTATCAAAGAGTGGAACAAAAGTAATCATAATAGTCTGTCAGCCTAGAACAATGTAATAAGGCCCCAGATGAGACAAGCCTTCAGAACATCAGACAACTAAGGGAGGAACTAGCCAAGGTTACTACATCCCTATACACCTCCTGATATCAGAAATCTAAAACAAGATGTCTGCAGCAAGGGGACTACAGTAGTGCTTATGTCCACCGTGTGGTGAATAACAATAGAAGAAGATAAGCATTTCTTGGAGTTTGCGATGAGGATGAATGGATAGCAGACACTGTAAGTGACAAGAACTGTTTTTACAAGCATTTTGAAGGAAGGTTCAGTGAGGAATACTGGCAAAGGCCACAACTGCAAAATATGACCTTAATCAAAATCAACCAATGAGTTGTTAGGACTCTTCTGCTCCCCTTTCTCTGATTTTGAAATCCATCAAGCAATAAAGGAATGCAGTAACACCAAATTCATGAAGTACTTCACCCCTCTTATGCAAGAAGACCTCCTGCAACTAGTAAGAGAGTTCTATAGGAACTGTAAACTCTTAAAACGTACAAATGTAGCTATTATCACGCTATTGGCTAAAATAGAAAATCCTCTAAGAGTGCAGGACTATAGGCCCATCACACTGATAGGAGATATACAAAAAATTCTCTCAAAGGTCTTTGCAATCAAGCTTAGAACTCTGTTTCCTCAAATCATATCCCCTCAGCAGATTGCTTTCATAAAAAACACAAAGATCTTGGATGGAGTGATGACAGCTAATGAGGCATTGGATGAATTTAAGAAGCTGAAAAAATAGGCCCTTGTCCTTAAAATAGACTTTGAAAAAGGCTTTTGATACAGTCAATTAATCCTACTTCTTAAACATGCTTAAAGCCATGAGATTCCCTGAAATATGGAAATGCTAGATCAAAGAACTGATGAATTCTGCTTCTCGCTCAGTTTTGGTAAACGGTAGCCAACAAAGGTTTTCTACCCTCCAAGAGGATTGAGGCAGGGGTGTCCCCTCTCCCCCCTATCTCTACCTTATTGCTGATGAGAGCCTCTCTAGCATGATCAGCAGTGCAGCGAACCTACACCTATTCTGTTGCCTGGAAGTGGGAGGAATAAAGTACAGCTAACGCACTTACAATTTGCAGATGATACACTTATGTTTCGTTAGTCAGACTAAAGATCTATCAAGGGATTCAAGTCCATCCTGCAGAACTTCGAATTACTCTCAGGACTAAGGGCCTGTTTTGCGCAGGCCTTCTTCTACTTCTTCTTCTACTTCTTCTTCTCTTCTTCTAATACTTGTTCTTATTTTTAGAAGAAGACGTGTTTTGCATATTACTTAAAAGATAATTATTTACAAGTACTTAAAAGATAATTATTTAAAATTCTATTTTAATTGCATATTACCAATTTAATAGTAGATTACCAAAATAACCTTTAGTCTCGGAGGGTCGGACCCGCCGTGCCGCAGGGTCGCATTTTCGTGACCCGGGAATGGCCCGTAGGCGACGGGCGGCCCGCCGCCCGCCTGGCCGGGCCCAAGAAGGGTAATATTGGCACGAAATTTATTTTAAAGTTTGAAAGAATTACAAATATGCCATTCTAATTTTTAAGAAGAAAAAAAAAGCATGTACCGAGGTGCTTATTTTTTAGAAGGTTTACCTTCTTACAAGAAGTAGTGGAAGGTTGGCTGCGCAAAACACTCATTTTCTGAAAAAATGTGCTTATAAGACAATTATAATTTTAAGAACCCTTTGCAAAACAGGCCCTACGGATAAACTTTCAGAAGAGCAATCTACTTGGATTGAACATCAAACTGGATCTGGTGCTTGAAATGTCTGCGTACCTGGCTGTAGAACTAAAAACCTCCCCTATAGGTACCTGGGACTACCAATAGGAGACAACCAAAATAAACAGACCGCATGACAACTAGTTACAGACAGATTTCACAAAGTCCTCAGTAACTGGAGTAAAAAATAAATATATCCATAGGTATGAGGACTTTCCTGCTTAACTCTAGGCTGTCACCCCTACCAGAACACTACCTTGGCTATTTTAAATCCCCCTCATCAGTCATAAATAAACTAACATCAATTATGAGAGGTTTTCGTTGGGGCAGTTCCAAGGAACATAAGAAAGCATGTTGGGTATCCTGGGAAAAATTACTACACCAAGGGACTAGGGTGGACTTTGCATCAAGAATCTCAGACATTAAAATGATGCCATGCTGATTAAGTAGGGAGCCAGAATCCTCTCGGGAGAAAAATCTCTGGCCATGGATATTCTAAGATCCAAATATGCACATAAGGGTATCCTAACACTGGGGGGAGCTTCAGGGAACTCAAGAAAGTTGATGAAGATCATATCACTGGCAGAAGGTGCAGCAAAACCTATGTATCTAACTGGTGGAAGGATCTCCAGGAAATAATGTGCTCTAATTGGATAGAAAACATGACCAAGATCCAACTTCAAAATAGTGAAGTTCTGAAATTTTGGAGTGACAATTGGAATAGAGAAACAAGCTTGGGTGCTCAATTCAACAGGTTCTACATACTAGTTGCAGACAGGGATACCTACATAGCAAACAAAGAACAGTGGATAAACAATACTTGGCAATGGAACTGACAGTGGAGAAGAAACATTATGAAGCCTGTTGAATTACTGGAACTGGACGCATTAATGGCAATCCTGAAGGGTATCTCCCCTGGCTTTCTTACTAGAGACAGGTATCTTTTCCAAGGGAATGCAGAGGGTGTATATATAGTAAAGAGTGCATATGATAAGATCACCTGACTTTCACCTCCTCCCTACTCTAGTCATGAATTTGCTGGCCTCAGACATATATGGAACATCTTCACACCGCGGAAAATCATGATCTTCAACTGGAGACTGCTGCGAAATGCCATACCAGTCAAGCAAGTGCTCCTGCAAAGACACATCATACAACGAAGCTCAAATGACAAGTGCACACTATGTTCAATTCGCACTTAAACTGTTGAACAGTTATTCTTTGAATGCCCTAAATCTTTGCAGGTTTGGTCCAGGATCCTAACATTGGTGCAGATAGAGGAAACAACCTTCCACACAACTGGCCCTCATCTACAGACTTTCCCTGAGCTAAAGCCATCCAGAGCCAACAAGGAATCAAGTTCATTTCCAGAATAACAAAATTCAGGAGGAAAACATTCTGCAGACTGTACCGAGAGCAATCTTGAGCTGGATAAAGGCTAAATCCCCTCTTTGCCCTCCTTTACTAATTGGCTGATCAATCTTCCATCTTGTACTGAAATCAATATGCAACATGTTAATGGTTTGACATACAAGCAAGGAAAGAGAGATACTCACTTTGGCACACTAAAAGGTCAAGTAGAATGGTATAAGATGGGTGCCTCACAACATCATCTCCAAGCAGACTAGGAAGTACCTCAAAAACTCTACTCACTCAGTGTCTTTTGACATATTAACCTGTATGCAGTGTCAATATTGGACAAGGATAGGTGCAGATCATATGGAAAACATTAAGATCCAAACACATTGAGCCATGCAATGGATCAACTACACTTACCCTTTTGTTAGCCACCGAACAACTGCAAAACCAAACGCCAATGAGCTTGGAAAATGTACTCCTAAGCCGAGTAACTACTTGCTCATGCTCTGTGGCGCTGAAAATCTACCCCCTTTCATTGCAGGGATAGCCCCAAAAAAACGGTCAAGCACTAGTGGAAGTTGTTGAAGTCTAGTAAGGAGGAGCAGGTTGAGTCACTGAGTCTCACATCTGAAAGAGACTCTGCTACTTAGCTAAAGAATGGATATGTGGGAATACTGCATGCTCAGATCGACTGTAGAAAGTTGTAACTAGCACTCAAGGCAGCGAGATATCATAAAATTTATAGTCAGTTCTAAGGATACAACAAGTACTATGGGAGGAAGAACATAATTTAAGAAACTTGATCGAAAATGATAATGTATTTTTTTTATAAGTGAAAATGTATGGCTTCTAAACTGGCTAATTGAAGTATTTACTTGGCACAAATATTTGGCTGAATCCTCCCGTTTTAGTTAGATAAAGGTTTATGGTCTTCCAATCCAACATTGGAGTAAGCTCATACTAGAACAAATTTTGTGCGGATTTAGATACATGTATTAATATTGATGAATGTACCATGCAACATCACTACTTGGAAGCTGATGAGTTACTTATCCAAACTGATTTGGGTGTCACTATACCAACCAGAATGAATATTGTGCTAGATGGGAAAAAGATGACCTTGTATCTTGTGGAATGTGGTCCTGACAGATTCAAAACGAATACATGGGATGATTCAGATGATTCAGATGATTCAGTTGTTAGTGACTTTAACACAATCACTAGCCAAACTACTTACAATTGCTCACTTGATTGTTCAGACAAAATAAATAAGGCTAAATTGCACCAACAGGCTATGCAAAAAACTACAAGATGTGGTTGGTGATACTGGTCCTGATACTATTTTCGCACAAGATGATCATAAAGAAGGATTGATAAATGCATCACATAATGTAGCTCCAACAACATTAAATGTGGTTCTCACCCATTTTTGTCAATTTAGAAGACACATTGATAGTGTATGGGGGCACCTACACAACTGAGTTGGTGGCCAAACATGCCAATTGGAGTAAACTTTCCTGAGAATGATAATGAAGAGATAATTCCATAGACCCAAGAGTTGAGTATTGAATATGGAGCAAATGAGCAGTCAGAGAAGCTTAAGGAGATAACAGAGGATTCAGTTGGATCAATGTCAAAATGTATCCAAAACACTGTCTTTGAACATAAAACTGTGATATGTGAACATGCTATCTTGGTGACTAACAAGGAGGACACAAAAGAAACAGGTGAACATCTTCTAGAATAGGAATCGAGTCACAAGAAGATCTTATCACATATGTATTGCATGTGCTGGTGGAATCTGTGGAACTGGTAGTCTGTAACATATCTTCATCAGACACAGTGGCATTATCACCAGAAAAAATCTTATGCCAAAGATTTCCCACCTCTATCTAACATTACTTAGAAAATGACGGATCATCCCAGTACTCCAGTATCCAAGAAACCTGTTATCAAGAAAAACCAAGAAGGTGGCCCAAAAACTAGGAGTTAGAAAAGAAAGGAAGTAGACCGAGCTATAGAAAAGGACCAGATAATACTTGAAGAATGGATTGGGCAGTTAGTACAACAGCAACGACTTAGGTTCCAAGAATCTCACATGGAGTCTACGGATTATGACTTATCTATTGAACACCTAAGTGCTGAAGCAAACACTATTATGGAGATTGGGCATGATTTAGGTTTAACATTTGGTCTTTTCCCAAAGGAAGCACGTCAGCGTCCGATTCAACTTACAGGAAGAACTGTAATACAAAGAGGTCTGCTACCCCAGGTAGCAGCAAAAATGGAGATGTATCAATTCTGATATGAAGGTGATAACTTACAATGTCAGAGGCTTTTGTAGCCCAGGTAGGAGGAATAGAGTAAAGATATCATTATGATATTACCATGAGTGGAGAGAGGCAACCTATTGACCCCTTTCCTAACTTGTGGAGAACTCATCCGAGATACGATTCAAGTGACCCTCTCCTTCACACTCCGTTAGGGAGTTGATCCGGACATTGGCTTCTCCTTACAGATCATCTAAAATATTACCATGAGTGGAGGGAGGCAACCTATTAAGAAGAGGAGCAAGGGAGGTGACAAAAAATCACAAGGTTACGATGCTATAAGGAAAACAGGCTGAGCCTTGCTATCTACTACAGTAAAAACACCTGCAGCCATTTGGCGGCCTGCATAGATGACGGTTGGAAGATCAATGCTTGAAATATCCTCTAAGTCTTCGCTTAAAGGAATTTTTCAGTAATCTCTTCGACCTAACGCAATAAGGTATACAGGTAGAGCTTGGTCTTTGGAAAGGTAATGACCCCTGTAGGCATTTTATATGGCAGCCTACATTGTAGAGAGTCAAGGGATCAATTCTGCTCATCTCCTACGTTTCCTTATCCATTACTTTATGAGGGAACCATGTAACACGTTATTAGTACTTTCCGGCACCTTGGATTTTTTATCCTAGATTCTATTTTTTATTTTCTTCTGTATTTTTTACCACTGGTAAGAAATTGTACATATATTTTTTTATCAATGAATTTTTGTCTTAACAAAAAAAAGTCTACAAGAAACACAAATGTAGTGCATTGACAAAAGGTTATGTGATTACATATGGCCAGATATAGAGTATGACTGGGTCTATCAGGGATAAAGAGGTCAATCTGGTGGCCTCATGTGCCTTTGGAACAGACAAAAATTTAACAGGCAAACTATACTATCTGCTAAGGGAGTTATGGGGGTAGCTGGGAGCCGGTTCAGTGAGGATGTCACCTCTAATATTTTGAACATTTATGGTCAACGGGACCTTTCATCCAAATTTAATAAGTGGCAAGAAATAAAAGAGATTCATTTAGGCAAGGAAGATCAAAAGTGGTATCATGGGTGACTTTAATGCCATCATGAATATTAGTAAAAGGAAAAGAACAGCTCACCGCCCAAATGAAAAAGAGATTTCTTCTTTCAAAGATTTTATCAGTGATCTAAAACTCCTTGACTTAAGGATGGAGAAGAGGAGATTTACCTGGTATCTCAATTCCTTAAAAGCAATGAGCAGAAATGATAGATTCTGAGTTAATGAACACTGGTTGGGACAAGACTCACATTGGACTGAAACAGGACTAAAAAGAGATAATTCTGATCTCTGTCTAATCAGCCTATGTTACAAGGTGCAAAATTGTGGTCCAAAACCTCTAAAAGTATTAGACTGTTAGCTAGAAGATAAGTCCTACTCTGAGATGAATGAAAATATTTGGAACACTACCTGCCCTGAGGGATATGCTAGTTATAGAATTAAAACAAAGATACATGCTATCAAAGTTGTCATAAGGACATGGAACCAGTCAGCACCTAGGAATCTGTTAGCCAAATATAAGAAGATTCCTAATCAGCTAGCAGAAAAAGAAATGGAGGCTGAACAAAATATTGTACATCCTAGTAGTGATATCTATCTTCTCGGAGAAGAATTGGACATAACCACCAGGCAATTAGATAGCATATCATTTTAGAAAACTAGGATCAATTGGTTGCAACAAGGTTATTCCAATAGTGCATAGTTTCACTAATGCATAGAAATAGGAGGAAGAGCACTATCAATGGATTATAGGATGGAAACACACTTGGCTAGAGGATCCTGATCTGGTAAAAAAATGTTTCAGGAAAAACATTGAGGAAAGATATGTTGAAGTACTCTGGTCAAGGACTAAAATCTCCAATATGAGATTCAAGATGATTGGTCCAATGACACGAAGAATTCCTGCGATACCCTTTACTGAATCTGAGATATTGAATGCCATCAGAGATTGTGGCAGCAATAAAAGCCCAGATCCAAATGGTTTAAAATTTAAGTTCATCAAGCATTTTAGTCAACTGATGAAAATAGATATCTGAAAATCGCAAGTTGGCAATAGGTGGTAATGTTGTTCATATTGCACTTAGCTAAAGCTGATTGTCCTCTGCGAGTTCAAGGCTATATGCCAATCAAACTCAAAGAATCTATGCCTAATATCATTGCAAAAGTCTTAGCAAATATACTCAACCCTGTTTTGGAGGAAGTCTTATCACCCACTCATATGGCATTCATAAAGGGGAGAAAACTTTTTGATGGAGTGATGATAGCCAATGAGGCCATAGAAGAAGTAAAGAAACTGAAGCAACAATCATTGATATTCAAGTTGGATTTTTAAAAAAAGCCTTTGACACAGTTAGTTGGATCTACCTCTAGGATACTATGACATATATGGGATTCCCTCTGAGTTGGATTCGTTGGATCAAAGAATTTTCGGAATCAGCATCGACTTCAGTTCTTATTAATGACAGTCCAACACAAGAATTCTATCAAGGAGAGGTTTGAGGCAAGGTGATCCACTTTCACCATTTATGTATTTAATAGCTGCTAATGGACTAGCCAACATGATCAGTAAGGCTACTGAACTACAACTGTTTTGAGGAATTGGGGTTAGAAGAAAAAACATTCAGTTAACACATCTACAGTTTGCGGATGATACACTGCTGTCTGGTCAGGCTGCATGGAGCACTATAAAATCATTTAAAGTTATACCGCAAAATTTTGAGCTTGCATCTGGCCTACGTATTAACTTCTGCAAAAGCAATCTACTGGGAATAAACATGCATTAGTCAACAGTTCAAGAGACAGCCTCATATCTGGGCTGCACGATATGATCTCTTCCATTAAGATATATGGGACTACCTTTAGGTACTAATCCTAACAAGCAAGCTAATTGGAAGCCTGTTCTGAATAAACTCAACCATATTAATCTGTGGGATCATAAGTGTATATCCACTGGTGGAAAAATGGTTTTAAACTATTTGGGATACTTCAAAACCCCAATATTTATTACCAAGAATCTGATCTCAATTCAGATAGACTTTTCTAGGAAAGTAACAAGGAAAAAAAAGAAAATATGTTGGATATCATGGGATAAGTTAACCCCGACAGTTTCAAAAGGAGGATTTGGAATACGAAGTTTAAAAATCTTCAATGAAGCCATGATTGGAAAATGGGGAGCTAGAATTCTATATGAGGAAAATAGCCTAGTTATGGATATATTCAGATCAAAATATGGTAAGAATGGTGTACTAGAAGTTGGAGGATTACATGAGCTAAGACAACCTAATGTTGGAGGTGTGTCAAGAAGAAAAGGCAGACTATATGCATCTATTTAGTGGAATAATCTGCAACCGACACAAAGCTCTGACTTGTTTAATCAAAGTATCAAAATCGCCCAACGTAGTTGAGGAGGCATTAATTTCTGGGTTGATAAATGGCATCAAAACACATGTCTTGCTGAAAGATATCATAGACAATTGAAAATAACTTCCAATAAAAACATCTCCATAGAAGAAATCGAACAGTGGGATCATAATATCCGGAACTAGACTTGGACATGGAGAAGGAAACTGAGGGATTTTGAACTAGTTGAACTAACTGACTTACTGTGTTTTTTGCAGGGTGTAATTCCATATTAACTAAGAATGGACAGATATGCGTTTCTAGGAAACATGGATGGAAGATACACAGTTAAATATGTATATAATCAAATCACATCCACTTCAACCAGTACCTACACATCTGAGGAATTGAATCAGAATGCCCTAAACCCTAAACCCACAAAGCTAATATTTGAGAAATCGTGGAACCTAAGACCAAAGAATTCATGTTACTGCCTGAAGATGTAACTTTTTTTTTTGATAAGCCAACTTTCAATAACTAAAATAGAGTATTTACATAATAAATGAAAGCAAAGGAAATACAAGAAGTAGCCTAGATACATGCACTAATATCTAATATTCCTGGTAAATCTACTAACTAGAATCTTTGCAATTGATTTGGTTACCCTGCATCTTCCTCATACCCCCTTCTGATATAGGCACGGGTGATATGGTACATGGCTCACCCAGCATCATAGTAGATCACAAAGCAGCTCACCATTCATATCATAGCCATCATCCGTTCTTCACCAAATCTGAATGTCCTGACTGTCACATTGTCAATTCCCATTTTAGGGAACTTGGTACACAGTGCGATTCAAATTGGTTGGCTATCCCTATAGTGACAGCAGGTGCTGTATTCCAAAAAAGCATTATAGCAGATCAAAGGCAAAGAGGATAGACTAGTATAATCTACTAGCAATGTATAGATCTCATCTTTAACATGAATATCCACTTTCTTGACAAATGAGTTTTCCTGATGCGTGCTACAGCCATTCACTATCAGTAGTTTGTGTTTTGAGTTGAGAACTATCCTCGAAATCTCCATGTTAACAAGCTCAATAATATTCCTTACGGAGACAACTATAATAAAATGTCTTCATTCATTTTGATGGACACTCTACCCTGGACCCATAGAAATAGTAAAAGAATAAGCTTGCCCCAACACATTTAGAGTTAGGGAATAGAAAACTTCCTTGAAACTTCATGTCCAAGCTTGTAGTGTATATCATGTGTAACGTATTCCATATCTCAATTGAAAGTTCATGCTAAAACGCTCAGAAATGTTAGGAGAAAATGTTATGTTCCATGCATATATGCTAGCAGCAGTAGAAGTAGGGCTGATGGCCCTCTAGCAGGATCACCATGTTATTCGACCAAATTAAAGTTAGAAACAACATGTACTTAAGTAATATTACAGTTTATTAAGCTAATATTCTTACATTAGTATCATAATTCCCATTTCCTTACTTTGAACCAGATCCTCTGTTTTCCTCTATTTAAGCAAGAATGGAGTAGCAAATATCTCCGCCTCAAAAACCTTGAAGAAAAACTCAAGACAAGGAATAAGTCAATCAATCTAGAGGCATTCATAACGCATGACAGTGTTTCTAACAGAAATAGACCCTGCTCATAAGTAAACTTCTGACATTGTATACACATATCAAGATAGCCTTAATGAACAATGCTTTTATGAACAAGCAACCTCAACCGTAAATATTTGTCATACATATATCACACAGTTGAAAAAAAATGATATAGGATTTTGCTACAAATCCGAGATTGAGTAATGAAACCGGGTAGAGCCTTCGGCCTTCATCCATGACCATGCAGCTCTTTGTATCATTTGTGTGATCTCTGCTACGATAGTATCTTGTGATTGATAATGAGCTGAGTTCCTAGCCTTCCACAAAAACAACATCACGGACAGCGAAAGGGACTTCTAGATTTCCATATTGACTCCTGTTGGTTTAGTGTTCACAAAATCACAAAGCTAGGAATTTGTAGATGAGAAGGAAAGACACTCATGACCTTCAACCAACTTCTTACCTGTGTCCATACCTGCAAACTGATTCAACAGTTGTAAAATAAGTGAAAGGGGATTCTGAATCTTTGTTATGTAATGAACAACGAAGGTGATGATCTATGGAAATAATGTCTCTGCTGAAGCGTTGATTTTATTGGAACTCTCCTTGCATCAGTTTCCAAGCAAAAATGGAAACTTTTTTTGGAGTAATACTATTCCAGATCCTGCTTAGATTATCTGCTTCTCCAGCAAAGAACCTATTGACCATGATGCATGTAATCTAGTTGTAAGCTTCCTTAACTGAGTAGTAGCCATCCATATACCCTTCAAAGACATATTGACTAAAAGAGTTGACAGCGTAAAAGATATCAGGACCAGTGATATTAAGGTACTTAAGGGCATCTATAAAAGAGTAATACATATTAGGATCCATTAGAGGGTCACTATCAGAGGAGAGGTACTGGGAAACCACCATGGATGTGCTGACATATTTACTATACAGTTGCTGAGCATGGGTAAGAATATCATGAGCATATTTCAATTGACTAATAAATAACCCATCATTTGTAGCAGAGGCTTCAAGACCAAGGAAATGTATGAGAGGGCCAATATCCTTTAATGCAAATTCAATATGAAGGCACTGAACAATAGGATCCAACATAGGACAATTACTACAAGTGACTATGATGTCATCCACATATAGAAGCAGGTAGATAAGGATATAATCACAAGCAAATACAAACAACAAGGTATCAACACAATTGCATGAGAATGCAATGCCCGAAAGACGAGGACATAGACTAGAGGAATGTGGTAGTGGTACGTGATGAAGATGACGTTCCTATCGAGGATTTTGTGCTACCTCGTGCAGATTAAGCAGCTCCCTCCATCAGGAGACCAACAATTCCGGCAAACAACTTCGAGTTAAAATCGTCCACTATTCAGTTACTGATGCAGCATTCCACCTATGGGGGTAAGAGCCACACAAGATACAAATTTACACATAAGTACTTTTATAGAGATATATGACACTCTTAAGTATGCAAGAGTGACTTCGGATGCTATCGGATTAAGGTTGTTCCCATCCTCACTCAGAGACAAAGCAAAGGGATGACCGCAAGCTTTACCTCCAAACTCAATACAAACGTCAAAAGACCTGAGGAAACAATTCCTCATTCATTTCTTTCCACCCTCCATGACCATAAGATTATCGAGTGAAATTACATCATTGAAACATAGAGACATTGAGACGTTGTATTAATCATTAGAGGGATTTAAGGATTTATTGAGGAGTTGTCCAAACCATGGATTACCACGTTGGAGGCAAATCCAAGCATTTTATAATGGGTTAGATAACACCATAATAAGAGAAATAAATGCAGCAGACAATGGCACATTCATGAAAAAATCATAAAATGAAGCATACACACTTTTAGAAGCCCTGGCGCAAAGCTGTTATAGATGCCCACTGAGAGAGAAAATAACAAAAGAATTGGAGGAAGATATGAAGTAGATAATGTGGATACACTAATGACTGCAATGCATGCCATGACCTCCAAGCTTGAAACCTTATTAAGGCAAAATGGAGCTCCAAGACTAGTAATGGTAGTTCAACCGTTATCCTGTGAGATGTGTGGAGGAACACACCACGGAGATCAATGTTAGGACCTATCATCAATGGATAACATCCCCATGGAGCAACTAAATTATGTATAAAACCAGCCAAAATATCAAAACTTCAATCCACGGAAGAATGATCATCCAAATCTTTCATGGTGAAACAATCTAAATATGTTGAACCCTCTGGGAAATATGCCATTTCAAGGATCAAGGCCTTTCCAAGGTCAACAACAGATGTAGTGGCCACAAGGAAATCTGCAACATCAGTACTTGTCCTCCTATGATATGATTACTCAAGTGGCGTTGAGTGCAAAGAACAACCAAAACCTTCATGGTTTAGTAGCACAATTGGCCACCGCGTCACAAGGATTTGTGCAAGAAACAAGGGCTAACTTCAAGGATCAAACAATAGCTATGACGAATCTGGAAGCTCAGGTGGGACAATTAGCAAACCAGTTAACAGAGAGACACCCTGGAACATTGCCAAGCAACACAGAAGTGAATCCTAAGGAGTAATGTCAAGCTATAACTCTAAGAAGTGGGAAAGAGGTACGATGACTGTTTTCTCCAGTGTCGTGGCTGGAAAAATGCCTCAAGAGTATCCTGAGTTGTACTACACAAGCTAAGGGGTAGCAAGTGAAGAGATCAGGGTCGAATCCACAGATAAAGGTAGTGAAATCTGCAGTACTCTGGCCTTGATTCTTGTTGCTGTCAAAGCTCAAAACTGATGGGGGGATTATGATCAATAAAATACTGAAACTATAACTAATGAACTAAGGATGAAATCTAGATGA
>JAOWBN010177933.1:0-17529 GCA_028565015.1 Pinguicula moranensis
AAAAAAGCATGTCAGGAGGTGCTTATTTTTTAGAAGGTTTACCTTCTTAAAATAAGAACAAGTAGTAGAAGGTTGGCAGCACAAAACACTCATTTTTTGAAAAAAATGTGCTTATAATCCAATTATAATTTTAAGCAGCCTGCGCAAAATAGACCCTAAATCTATAAACTAAATCCCCTGAATCTAGAAGACTTTGTCAACTAAATCCCTTAGAATATGGATTGTCAAGACTAAGTTTACGTGGGATCATGGAATTATTCTTCTAATTTATCTCTTTCACTAATAGGCCCCCGCAAGAGTATGGGAGGAGGTATGACCATGAGCTTGTACCGTAAATTTAGATATCTGGTTGTTCCAAGAGTTTTGGTGAAAATATCAGCAATTTGATAATGGGTGCTGAAATGATGAATGCTAATGTCCTTGTTGAGAACTTTTTCCCAAATGAAGTGATAGTCTACTTTGATATGCGTTGTACGGGTCTGAAAGACAGGATTTGAGGCCAAAGCAAGAGCACCGATGTTGTCACACCACCAAATTGGACAATCAGCAATAGGAATCTGAAAGTCACGGAAAAACATTCGAGTCCAATAAAGTTCAGCCGTGGTTAGAGTTAAAGCACGATATTCGGCCTCAGTATTCGATCGTCAGACAACACTCTGTTTCTTTGCAGACTATGAGATAAGGCAACACTACTGTATCCTGTAGTGGAACGTCTGTTAATAGAATTTCCAATCCAATCAGAGTCACGAAAAAACTGAAGTTGAAGTGAACCTGGCGTGTAGAGCAGAACAAGATTCAGTGTTCCATTTAAGTATCATAACGCACGCTTAGCTGCTCCTCATTGAGTCGAGGAAGGGCTATGCATGTGTTGATACAGTTGGTTGACCGAGAAAGCAATATCATGATGAGTTAATGTGCAATATTGTAGAGCACTCACGGTCTGACGATAGAGAGTGACAGACAAGGGATCTAGAGGAGAGGGGTTAGCACCACGAGACCAATGACTAGGACTACATGGTGACGGTAATGTTTGGCCACTGTCATCTTGGGTATCTCCAGAAGGTCCGAAATATACTTGGATTGTCGAAGATGCAGACCCGAAGAGTCTCTACTAGCCTCAATGCCCAAAATGTAACCAATATACTCAAAGTCATGAAGCCGAAAGATAGTCTGAAGATGAGTAATGAGATTAGTATCCGCATTTATGGAGGATCCGGTCACGAGAATATCATCAATATATACGAGAATAAAGAGATGCACCTCTGCTGAGTGAAAGATAAAAAAAACGATGAGTCATTGTTAGAGAATACAAAGTCAAAGTCCACGAGAGCACCTGATAACCTAACATACCAAGCTCAAGGGGCGTGCTAAGTCCATAGATAGCCTTACGCAAAGAGCACACATGATTCGAAAATTGAGGAGAGGTAAAGCCGGGTGGTTGCTCCATATAGACAGACTCTTCAGGCTCTCCATTAAGGAATGCATTAGAGACATCGAGCTGACGAATGGGCAAGCTAAACTGAACCGCCAAGGCTAAAAAAAGACGCAGTGCGGCCATTTTTACCACAGGGTTAAAAGTTTCAGAAAAGTCAAGTCCATAATCTTGCTCAAACCCACGAGCAACTACAACGAGCCTTATAGTGAGCAATAGATGCATCAGACTTCTACTTGAGCTTGTAAACCCATTTACACCAAATGACATGCTAATCACTCGGTCGAGGACACAAAATCCAAGTATTGTTTGCAATCAAGGCCTCAAACCCAGCTTGCATAGCAGTTATCCACTCTGGAGACGAGGAAGCCTGTAGGTAAGTGAAAGGCTCACAGGGAACATGAACACTGACAAGGGCCTGAAATGGATTATGCGTTGCAGCATAGATATCATAATCAAAAAATTGTTTAGGACATGACAAAACTGTTTGTGACCTGGTGACTCTAGTTGTAGTAATAGGTAAATGAGATAAATTAGAACCTGTTGGAATAGGTTCTGTTACTAAATCAGGAAATGAGACTGAATCCACTGAGGGTTGACAAGATGGATTTGTAGAACCAGGACATGACTGGGCGTGGTCACTCGCTGAGATATCATGACATGTATTAGTGAATGGCTCTTTACAAACATGGGGTATGGAATCACGGTTGGTGCTTGAAGATGACAAACTGGTGACGACTCCTGAGACAACGACTTAGATATATTAGAAACGGGTGAATGAGCAATTGGCGTTGAGATTGTTCGTGGAGAGCAACTGACAGATGGCAGAGGTGGGCTATCCTGTGATGATTGGTCTGTGGAGTGACTGACCGAGACAGAGTATGATCCATGATTACAAGGACAATTGGTCTGTCCTGGTGGATTAGAGACACAAATAGTGGATGGAGAAAATGGACTAAAAAACAAAATTAGGAATACCTGATCCGGGGGCATCTTCTGGTGATGGGCGAGTAATCGAGGAATGACTTGGGAACAATGTTTCATCAAAGGCCACGTGTCGAGAGATGTAGGTGGTTCGAGATACTGGATCGAAATATTTATATCCAGCATGCTGGGAGCTATACCCAATGAATATATATTTGGAACTTCGAAACATGAGTTCATGCAAATTATAAGGGCGAAGTAAGGGATAACATGCACACCCAAACGAACAAAAATAAGAATAATCGAGTTGTTTTTCAAATAATTTTTCAAAATGACTTATATTTTGAAGATCCTGGTAGGAACTCTATTAATGATAAAAATAGTAGCTGAGCAAGCTTCTACCCAAAATTTAGTGGATAAGTGAGATTGTCCTAAGAATGTAAGTGGCATTTCAACTATGTGGTGATGTTTAGGTTCGGCTCTGATACCATGTGAAAATGTTGATAGAAGAATTTTGAGAAGAATGGTTGGATCTTGATTGTTCAAAACCTTATGTGTATCTCTCTATATATAGAACTTTGTATACAAATGTGTACAATAAAAGAGTTGTACATTTTTTACTAAAGCTATCAACTAAATCCCCTAGAATCTGGAATAAAGTTTTGTTGGAAGACTTTGTACAAAGATTTGTTGGAATACTTTGTCAACTAAATCCCTTAGAATATGGATTGTCGGAAGACTAAGTTTACGTGGGATCATGGAATTCTTCTTCTAATTTATCTCTTTCACTAACAAATTATACCAGAACTAGAGTTTTTAAGAAAAATCCGAATTTGTAAGTAGCACAAATTTGCAATCATAATTGGAAACTATCACTTCCATGAGCCTTCCCCATTTTTGTATATCCCATGTACTCTAATTCCTCTAACTTAACTTCGTTTACTCTAGGGGTGGCAACGGAGCGGGCGAAACCAAAATAGCCAGTTCCGCGTTCTGCCCACGAAGGGCGCAAAAACAAAATATTAGTTCCACATCCACCCGCCAACGCCGTGGTTTTGCATTTGCCCGCCCACAAAATTATGCGCGCGGATGATGAAATCTAACAATTCCAACAAAAATGATTGACAAAATCTAACAATTCCAACAAAAAATCCCTTAAAACCAAAATCCATCAAACCAAAGTTTGAATATCAAACAATTTGTAATGTTAATTCACAATTTCACATGTTAATTTAATCGTAATTTTCAAACAATCAGTTGTTAATTCAAAATTTCACATGTTCGTTTAACCCTAATTGTCAAACAATCTGTCAAACAAACGAAACTATAAACCTAATCTAAGCTACAACAAATATTTTTAGCTTTAACTCAAAATGGGGAGAAGATTGAAGAGGTAGCGGGTGGTCTCCCGAAGAAGAGGTAGCGGAGGGGTAGACGTCGCAGAAGAGAAATGATGACAGCACGGAAGAGGAAGACGTTGCGGAAGACAAAGCTACAACAAATGTTTTCGAGATTCATTGAAGAGGAAGACGTTGCACAAGAGGCAAATGACGTTTTTGTTTAATTTTTCAACACTCATGCGGGCGGATGCAGAATCCACATCACAATAAATCTTAATTATGCATTTTGCCAACGAAATGCTGCGGAACGTCATTTTTTATCCATGCCAGTTGCCCACCCCTAGTTTACTCCATCCCAATCCATTTTCCCACAATTTGTACATCATGTTCTTGCTTGCATAACCTAACCTGCGCATAGGTGCGTATGGCAACTCTCCGGTGTGATCATGGTGGCACTTCTTCACTGCCTCTCAAGACTTCTTCCTATTCCTTTGTCCTAATTTGCTTAAGCCCTTATTATACTTACTTACCCACATTTACATGTCTAGGTATTTTGGTAACATTCCCTTACATATAAGAAATTATAATTAACACACCAATATAATCAATAATAAAAATTTAACATTGTGCCCATGCAGGAAATAAAATCCACCCAAAATTTGGGCCATTGCACCAGTACCTCCTCAATTTAAGTTTCACTCTCAAAACTTGAGTTGCCATCATTTTCGAACAAAGTGAGGTAACTTTGTCGCATCTTATCCTTGAGTTCCCACATCACTACCTTTTCCATATGGTTCATCCACTGAACCTTAATGTATGGAATGTTGCTGGTTTACAGCTCTATATCCTTGCAATCCAAAATACGAATCGGTGATTCATCATAGGTGAGGTCCTCTTGAACGAATATTGCCTCTTACTCCAACACATGAGTTGATCCACCAAGTACCTTCTCAATTCGAACACGCAAAATACGTTATGCACCCTAGATAGTTGCGATGGAAGTCCGAGTTGACATGCCATAGAATTGTTCCAATATTTCGTATGGGCTAATGTATCTTGGATTGAGATTTTCACCCTTTCCAAACCGAGCGATTCTCCTCATTGGTAAAACCTTCAATACACTTTATCATCCAATTGAAACTCAAGTGGTCTTCTCTTAGCGTGAGCATGACTTTTCTCATGGTCTTGTGCAATTTTGAGGTTCTTGCGAATAATTCCGACCTTCTCAACTGTGATGTGTACTAGTTATGGACTTGTAATTTTTTGCTCAATAACCTCACTCCAATACAGAGAGGACCAACTCTTTTTCCATACAACGGTTCATACGAGGCCATACTTTATATCCTTGCTCTCCAAAATACGAATCGGTGACTCATCATAGGTGAGGTTCTCTTGAACAAAAATTGCCTCTTACTTCAACATATGAGTTGTATCCACCAAGTACCTTCTCAATTCGGACACGGAGAATACGTGATACACCGTAGATAGTTGAGATGGAAGTCCCAGTTGACATGCCACTGTTTTGTTCCAATATTTTGTATGGGCTAATGTATCTTGGACTGAGATATTCACCCTTTCCAAACCGAGTGATTCTCCTCATTGGTGAAACCTTCAACAAACTTTATCACCCGGTTCAAACTCGAGTGGTTTTCTCTTAGCGTGAGCCTAAGTTTTCTTGTGTGATTTTGAGTTCTCGCAAATAATTCCGACCTTCTCCTCACAACTGTGGCGTGTACTAGTTATGGACTTGTAATTTGTCACTCCATAACCTCACTCTAATACATATAGGACCAACTATGTTTCCCTACAACGATTCATTCGAGGCCATGCTCAATATCCTTGTACTCCAAAATACAAATCAGTGATTTATAATAGGTGAGGTCCTCTTGAACGAAAATTGTCTCTTACTCCAACACATGAGTTGTATCCACCAAGTGCCTTCTCAATGCGGACACGTGGAATATGTTATGCACCCTATATAGTTGCGATGGAAGTCCCAGTTGACATGCCACAAATTTGTTCCGATATTTCGTATGGGCTAATGTATCTTGGACCGACTCAGTCCAACACATGAGTTGTATCCACCAAGTGCCTTTTCAATGCGGACACATGGAATACGTTATGCACCCTAGATAGTTGCGATGGAAGTCCTAGTTGACATGCCACAAATTCGTTTCGATATTTCGTATGGGCTAATGTATCTTGGACTGAGATTTTCATCCTTTCTAAATCGAGTGATTCTCCTCATTGGTGAAACCTTCAATAAACTTTATCACCTGGTTGAAACTCGAGTAGTCTTCTCTTAGCGTGAGCCTAACTTTTCTCACAGTCTTGTGCAATTTTGAGATTTTTGCGAATAATTTTGACCTTCTTCTCATAATTGTGGCGTGTACTAGTTATGGGCTTGAAATTTGTCGCTCCATAACATCACTCCAATACATAGGGGGCCTACACTATTTTCGTACAATGGTTTGTACGAGGCCACGCTCAATATCCTTGCGCTCCAAAATACTTTCGATGGCTCATCATAGGTGAGATCCTCTTGAACGACAATTGTCTCTTACTCCAATACATGAGTTGTATCCACCAAGTACCTTCTCAATTCGGACACGTGAAATGCGTTATGCACCCTAGAAAGTTGCGATGAAAGTCCCAATTGATATGCCATAGATTCGTTCCAATATTTTGTATGGGCTAATGTATCTTGGACTGAGATTTTCACCCTTTCCAAACCGAGTGATTCTCCTCATTAGTGAAACCTTCAATAAACTTTATCATCCGGTTGAAACTCGAGTGGTCTTCTCTTAGCGTGAGCCCAACTTTTCTCATGGTCTTGTGTGATTTCAGGTTCTTGCGAATAATTCCGACTTTCTCAATTGTGGTGTGTACTAGTTATGGGCTTGTAATTTGTCGCTCCATAACCTGGAGTAGGATCTACACTTTTTCGTACAATGGTTTGTAAGAGGCCATGCTCTATATCCTTGCGCTCCAAAATACGAATCAATGGCTCATCATAGGTGAGGCCCTCTTGAACGAAAATTGTCTCTTACTCAAACACATGAGTTGTATCCACCAAGTACCTTCTCAATGCGGACACGTGGAATATGTTATGCACCCTAGATAGTTGCGATGGAAGTCCCAGTTGACATGCTACAGACTCATTCCGATATTTCGTATGGGCTAATGTATCTTGGACTGAGATTTTCATCCTTTCCAAACCGATTGAATCTCCTCATTGGTGAAACCTTCAATAAACTTTATCACCTGGTTGAAACTTGAGTGGTCTTCTCTTAGCGTGAGCTCAACTTTTCTCACGATCTTGTGCGATTTTGAGATTCTTGCAAATAATTTCAACCTTCTCAACTTTTACGTGTACAAGTTATGGGTTTGTGATTTGTCGCTACACAACCTCATTCCAGTACATAGGGGACCTATACTTTGTACTTACAGTTCCTTATACGAGGTCATGCCTATATCCCCATGATGTCTAGGCAAAGACTGTTAATGTGAGATAGTCCTCCCAGTTCCCATTGAATTTCATTACACAACCTCTGAGCATATTTTCCAATGTGTGAATAGTTTGTTCAGATTGTCCGTCTATTTGTGGCTGAAAGATTGTTCCTATCCGGTGTTGTGTACTCTTAGCATCTTGCAAACTCCTCCAAAACATGGACGGTGAACCAAGGATTGCTATCAGATACTATACTTACCGACACTTTATGCAATCTCACTATATTATCGACGTATAATTTGGCCAGCTTCTCCAGTGTGTACGTCAGCGCCATGGCTTAGAAATGTATGCTCTTGGTTAGGTTTTCAACTATAACCCATATTGCAACATTTCTCTGGGATGTCTTGGTAATCCTACAATGAAATATGTTCTCACTTCCACTCAAAAAATTTCAATTATTATAATACCCCGCCCGACCTCTGATATTTGGCCTTGATTCATTTGACATGTCAAGCATCATCCCACAAACTCAGCAATATCCTTTTCATGTCATTCTACCAATACCCTTTCTTTATGTCTTGATGCACCTTTGTGTCCCCCGGGTGGATTGAGAATGTGAAATTGTGTGCTTCAGTTAAGATATCTCTTTTTTAGTCCTGGTTGGTTTGGTAGCCACAATCATCCTTGTCTAGCCACCAACCCGTCTGTTGTCTAACCACCTATGTTACTCGCTCAGCTTGGATTGTATCACCTTTTAGTCTGACTCGTTGTTGTTAATAAGATTTGTTTAATATGATGGCATCTCCTCATTGGTGGTATTTGTCTCGATGGTAGGATTTTATCTATCTAGCAACTTTTTTTCTTGCAGGTTCAATACTCATTTTGAGAGGCTAACTTTTGTATTGGTAGTCTAGCTCCTCTTCGGAGCGGCTGACTCTTCCCATTTCTATTAAGCTTTTGAGGCCCTCCCCCATTTTATTGCTGTTGAGCTGCATACTGATCGTCTTTGGCTCTCTCTTATTCACATGATATCTCACCCTTAGCCCTTGATTTATTTTCGTTTTAGTCTATGTTTTATTACTTTTTGAATTTTACCTTGTCTTCTAATACGTTTTTTTTTAATGTAGACCTATTTGGGCGGGAAAAAACATTACATATTGAACAAGTTACTCATACGATAAACTAAACAAGTCAACATCAAACGAGATTAAAGAAATGCACAGACATTATCGTTTGACTTGACACATAATTCAAATTTGCACCATCACTTTGGGATGTCCTTCAGGAGTCTCCAAGATGCTCAACTTTGGATTATCGATCTTCAAGTTGGCGATAGATAGTGTGTGGTTGTGCCAGGTTGTCAGCCTCATTATAGTGAGCGTTATATTTGTGGACTACAATGTTCATAATTAGCAACTAACGTTGGGCAAAATAACAAATATTTTGTAGTCTAGTTCCACCAGATGATATATAAGGAAAACAACAGAAAAATGCCCAAAAAATAGAAAAAAGAGTCTCTAGGATTTTCAATAATATTCAATCATCATTCAATGTCAAAAACTAAGTCCACAAGCCGGGCTTTATAGCCAAAATTCGAGAATATTCGAATTTTGCCAAAAATAGCAAAATTACAAAATCACTCCCAATCAAAATATGAAATAAGCTTAACAATCTGTCAAAAGTCTTTCCTAAATCGGGTTTCAATGGCATTCCTATTTGACAAATGATTTTATTACTAAAAATAGCAAAAATTAACTAAAACTAGTCATTCAGAAGTGAATAAAGCAAAATTTGAGGTCGAAAATCAAGACACATGAAGCTATGCTCAATGTGGACTGTGTGCATGCCCAAAGGACATTTTTAGTCTATTTAAAGGAATGTTATCAGCAACATTAGGCGGTTTTCATTTTTGACAAATTGATTTGTGATATTGTGTCCTCATTATTTTTAATAAAACTCCTTTGAACTTATCAAACTTTGTCTTGTGGCGTTCTCAAAAACCAAAACTTATCACTTAGGCCCATTTACTAGCAATCTCGTCTTGAAAATTAACAAGAAATTGCTACCAGAATTGCACATCAAATGGTGGGATTAGGCAGGAGATAGAATTGAGCAAAAAAAAACAATAATATGTTTATTGAACATAGCCTCGAACGAAAATGGACAATCCATTTTTTAAAAAGTAGGGAAATTTTTCATTTCCATCCCTGCCTCAAATGAAAAATATTTAAGTAAGACGATCATTCAAAGGCAATTCACACTGGTAAAGAAAAAGAGTGAAGACCACCTAATTGAAAGAAACTATTAATGAGTAACACCGGACTCTCCACAATAAATACAGTAAATGAGAGCAAGTGTATCCCTGGTATTGTGGAGGGAGATTCATTGACACCATATTGATAGCAAATCGTCAGAAATGAATGATATTGGCAGTAACATGGGGACAAACCTTCCAAAGCAAACCATAGAGCAAAAGTGACGTGTGGAAAATATTGTCAGAAGACGCCTTTGTCTGGTGAAGCCTCATCTTTTTCAACATACAGACACTCCTTAGCCTCCCTCCACAATGCCTTTAAATAAAAAGAAACCTATAAAATTTTTTAACTTGAATACTGAACAGAGCTAGAAAGCCAACATTTCTCCTTGCTCAATGAAACTGCATCCTGGGATAGAACATAGGTCTCACTTCAACCAGACACAGAGCAATAGAAAACCAGCATGAACAAAAACTAGAACAATAAAAAAATGAGAATCCCATGATCAATTTAAATCCTTGGAAGCTTAATTCTTTATAGAAAGTTGAAAATGTTTATATGATTCCCACAACTTTTTAGCCTCAAAACTCCACAAAAGAAATCAATACTGCACGGCAATATTCTGGAGTCATGAATGGAGGAGTAGGGGAGCAACAGAATCAAAATCATTTTAAGTCCCCACAAATTTCAACCTACGATAATGTCGATCATGGATCTAGTAAATTCAAATTCAACAAAAAAAAATCCCGCACGACAATGAAAATAGTTTGATGAGATTCTGTGTGAAGGGGCAATGAAAAACGGGGAACAAAGCAATTGATGAGGTTGTTGGATTAGAAGTATCAAGGAACCAAGTGACTCACCGATTTGCTTCAATCTCCATAATACCAGCAAGCGAGACTAAAAAACGAGGGTTCTTCAGATTTGTTCCTCCAATGCCTTTTCACTTTTTTTTTCCTGTGGCAAAGTATTGTAATTTGCTTGAACTTGAAGGGTGAAGATTCACTAAACAAGGGAGAATTGAGCGCCTAGAAATCAATTCTATGTTTTTTATAGGATTATTTTTTGGGTCTAATCCCATCATTTTTAAAAAATTCGTGGGTCATGGGATTGAATTCTCTGACCTGCTTTATGAAGTGTGTGTCTAGTAAATGTGGAATTGCGCTCGAATCCTGTCATAATGACGCGTAATTCTGTCTAGTAAATAGGGCCCTAATTCTTTGTTGAGACATTGTTCTCTTTAGGGCTTCTTGTGTGAGGTTTCTTAAAACTCTTGTAGTTTTTGGTTCTCACCTCATTATAGGTGACTGGTCAAGGTTAAACAGATTTATTTTCGATCTTGGGTTCTTTTTCCAATCATTGAATTGATTTTTATCACATGTGTTGGCGAGGTTCACAACATTACTTTAAATAGACTAAAAACGAAAATGTAAGCTAACTAATGATCTTGGACGTCCTTCAAGGTCTTCATTTATTGTGTTCGACCAAATTTTTCAAGAGTTTTAACCAAGACCCTCCAAGTTCCTTGTCCATGCCTATGACCAAAACTCTTTGACCGTCCCCTTAAACCTCTTTTGCTCTTGACTTGTTGACCAAGTCTCTCGAACCAAGCTCTTCAATCTTCATGTATTTAATGTGTGTTGACCAACCCTTCAACATTCTTGACCATGTCTTCAATAGGTTGGACCAAAACTCCAATGTTCTCTGACCGAGATACCAGAACTTCTATGTTCTTTAACCAAGATGCACGTGAATTGATTCTTTAGCCATGCAATTGATGCACGTGAATGTTGCCTCTTCAATTGCGTTGATGACATGGATGAGCTTTGGTTGTTCTCTGGGCCCATCTTGGTCGTCTTAGGTTCAGCCCAATGCACTTGGATCAACCCCTTGAATGCTTCCTTGAAACATTTGGCTCTAAATCTTATCATTGAGTCATTAAAAAGTGACCACGGTTTTTTGTAGATCCAGCTTCTGGGCTTGCATCTCAGTTTGCCTCGTTCCCTTTCTAGGATGGTGTCATACTCCCCCTCTTGAAAAATATTCATCCTCAAATTTTGATTTAGTCGTTGATCTTTCCAATACATCATAACGTCCATTGTCCATCTTTTCCCAAACTTTTTCATGCATGATTTTTCTAGCTTCAGAAAAGAAGCTCTCACCATCGATGGCTCCATCTGGTACATCAATGTCAATGCACCATGGTTTTGAACCTATTACATTACAAATCATCGAATTTTCATCAAGAATGTTAGTTTGGCTAGGTGGTGTTGGCTGACTAATCACAATAGCGAGCCTTTCCAACGGTGATCCCTTCTTCTTGATTTTCCTACAACTTCCATCAAGGGGATAACGTTTCTTATATAATTCCCTTGCATGTTTGGCATAAAAGGGCACAAACTTGGCGCTTTTATCTCTTGCTTCATCATATTTGGGGTGTTCATCAAAGATAGGTAGACAGTCATACTCTGAATGCTCTTTTTCATCGTCATCCTCTTCAAAGAACAAAGAAAGTATGGGATCTACATGGGATGATGTCATCCGTCTTTGAACATCAAAATCGCCATCGAACCAATCTTCATCAATATACGTTTCTTTAGGATATACGATACAGCAAAGTTGCTAAAACCTAAAACTAGGCGAACTTACTTTGAAAACTTATATGAATCAATTCACACTTGACCCAATTCGTCCGACTGCACTAGCATCATCGGATACGGAAGAACCAAACTCTCTAACTAACAGTATAAGGGCTAGGGTACTTAACTATGTATAATCCATCCTTCTATAATCGAGAAAATAACCAAGCTAAAGATCAGGGTGACTCTCCAAGTCAGGTCCGGAACCTCCTTTTGTACGCAATTCTCCTTCCTTTCTTTATGAGGAATAAGGCCGTTAAGGTTAGTATTTATTAAGAAATTTTCTTTCATTACAAGATTCTTTCTTAAATAGTTTCTTTGAAAAGTTATTCCCCACTGCTAACATACTTACCTCCATTTTCAACATGTTAATCGTTTTAAAGGTAATAATTCTATTTATTATATCTCTCAATTAGGAGATCTCATGATCATATTATGGACCAATAAGCAGAGAAGCCCATGACGGATCCTGGTATAAACCAAATAGGGTGAAAGAAATTCTCTCATACTAATGGCCTCACAGTCTCCTATGTTTCATTCTTTTTTATTCAACTTTTTTTTTTCTCGTTTGTCGTTCGACTCATTTTTGTCTCTCTTTCTTTTCACTCAGCTCACTTTTTTTTTCTTCTTCTTTTTCTCTTTTTTTTTTCAACTTCTTCACTTTTTAGGATCGTATCATCTAGATGAACTTCTACAGGAACTAAACGGGTACAATCATCAAAATGAATAAGACAAATGATTGTGGAGTCAAACAAAAGATGAAATTTACTCTGTTCAAAGTGCCTATCAAATAATTCGACAAGTACAGTGTCAGATTCTACCTCCAAATCCATTACTGATCCCTTTGGGATGATTCAGCCCCATTGAAGATAGCTACGTTCAATTGGCGTATGTTGTAGGATAGTGTCCCCACCTTGCACAGCCTAAAGAGAATAAATGTCATTGCAGCAAACGCCACTACCACTGTATGCAAACTTTGCCAAATCAAAGAAGAGAAACTGACCACTTATTCACCATATGCGACTGGACATTCACTTTCGATTGCAATTCTATAGATGGTTAGGATGAAACGTCATCCTTCACACAGGTCTGACTATAAATTATCTAGGCACGTGACCCTAATGCGAAATTGAAGATGCAGCAACAAGTTATGGAAAACTGCTTTGGTTGTTAGCAAATTGGAAAATTTGGACGTACACGAATGGGATAATCTTCAACGTGAACAACAAATCCCCTGCAAATCTCTTCGAAGAACTGATCTTCCAAGCTTGGCTGTATTTTCGGGCAAGAAATTGAATAATTTTTCACTGGTGGTCAATACTTGTTATGAGTAGTTGAAGTGAAGCCATCTGTATATGTAAATTCAATTTATTATTTGGTAAGAAAATATTGTTGTATCTACAAAAATCGGGAATTCATGTATAAAAATATAAATAATATGTAAGCAACTTAATTATATACGTGAACATTTATAATTAAACTCAAGCCCTCTTATATTATTTTCTTAGTTTATATAAAAATTATAAATTTCTTCAATTTATATAAAGTTTAAACAATTTATAAACCCTATACTTTAAAAAGACTAAACTCAAATATTATAAAAATATGTAAATTTAAAAACTTTATTAACTTATATAAAACCTAAACTTATAAATACAAATAAGTTAATTTAAACCTTAATACTAATTTTTAACCCTAAACCCTAAACATAAACTCTAATATTATATAAGTTTATATAAACTTATATATTTTAAACTTATAAAACTTACAACTTATAAACCCTAATACTAACAATTTTTATGCAAAAATATTAAAAAGATTATTATTTTAGCATACAAAAAAAATAAAAATGCTAAATAAAAAAAATAAAATGAATTGAATGATCAAACCTGGTGATTGGAACCATACCGGAATCAATAAAAAATGGATGTTGGTATGGAGGGCCAAGGGCATTTAACTCCCCCCACCCCGGGCCAAAACTGGACTCTGGCCCAGTCCGCCCCGCCCATGTCTAAAGCCACCCATCAGGCCAACATGGCAAATATATGGTTGAGCCAGCCGAATATTTAATAGGTCTTGACAAAATGGCCCAATAAAAAATGGTTCATGTCAAATACGACCCAAAAAAAATGGATGGGCGGGCTGGCTGGCCTACTAGATACTGGTGAGTGGTGACCTTTACCCACCCGAATGAAAAACAGAGACCGTACCAGAATCGATCTATATCCTTCCCTAACCCTACGGTCAGCGGTCACACTGGCACGTAAGTGGGCGTTGCGTTGGTGGTCCCCTGGTTTTAAATTTGTTCATAAAAACAATTGGGGAAGTGGGGCTACGATATTAATTAGAGAAAGAATCGAAAAAATGTATACTGTATGTATAAATAAAATAAATAAAAATAATTAATTAGTTACAATTTTTCAAAATGCAGATATTATTTAAAAATGTGGTAAAAAAATCTTTGAAAATGTTACCTTAAGATTATATTTTGTCAAAAAAACTTATATTAACTTGAAAATGATATTTTATTCAAAAAATTATATTAAATAATTATGATACATAATAAAGTAATGTTTACAATCGAAATTAGAGATGAAACCACGAATGGAGAATTGTGTTGTGTGCCGAAAGAGAAAGTCATCACTTATTTTGCCAGGTCTTGATGAGATCCCCTTTTTCCACCGGCAACACACTATTATTTTTATTTATACACCCCGCCACAGATTTGTAAGCCATCATCACTCCGAGCGCCAGCGAAACCAAAATCAAGAAAAATTTTTCCGATGAAGATTTCTTCCGATACTGCCTACTCGCCTTCTTCGGGAGCTCGCCTCTCACCGTCTTTGCCCTTCTCTTTCTCTCCGTCCCTTACGGCAAGCACCACCGCCCAGGGTGGGGCCCCTCCATCTCGCCGCCGCTCGCGTGGTGTTTGATGGAGAGCCCTACCGTCTGGCTCACTCTGCTTCTCTTCCCACACGGCAGGAATCACCGCGACCCGCGCGCTCTCATCCTCATGTCCCCATTTATCCTCCATTACCTCCACCGTACCTTCATCTACCCACTGAGGCTCTTCCTCAAGACCCGAGACGGCGAAACCAAGAAATCTAATTTCCCGGTGAGCGTGGCGCTGATGGCTTTCGGATACAATATCGTAAATGCTTATCTACAGGCGAGATGGGTGTCGGAGTATGCTGATATGGATGACGATCGATGGTTCTGGTGGCGGTTTGCCGGCGGCATGGCGGTGTTCGGTGGCGGCGCGGCGTTGAACATCTGGTCGGACAATAAGCTGATTGGTTTGAAAAGGAGTGGTGGTGGTTATAGGATCCCTTTTGGTGGGCCTTTTGAGTGGGTTAGTTGCCCGAATTATTTTGGGGAGATTGTCGAGTGGTTGGGCTGGGCTTTAATTACTTGGTCTTGGGCTGGATTGGGCTTCTTTGTCTCTACTTGTGCTAATTTAGTGCCCAGAGCAGTAGGGCATCATAAGTGGTACTTGGAAAAGTTTGGAGAGGATTATCCAAAGAATAGGAAAATTGTGATTCCCTTTGTATATTAAGGAGATTTATTGGAGAATTTAGGTTAAGATACAATTTTACAATTAAGTTACTCCGTATATCATTAGTCAGAAGTGTTTTCAACTGTTGATAAAACTATTGCAACAGTTGAGATAGTTATCAAATGGATATCCAAACTTAAACTCTCTTGTAAATACACATAAATATATATAAATGTGAATTGATTGTGACCGTTTCAGGATTTATATCTTTTGTAACTGCCAGTCCTAAACATTTATATATTGAGGAGTCTAATGAAAATAATATTGTGACTTTAACAAACATTCTAATCTATCCTCTTTTTTTTCGCAGATTCTTTAGATTATAATACATTATCAACACGAATTTGCTCTCCTCCACGAAACACTCTTTTCCATGTTCTTCTTTACCATGTCTACATTGTTTTGTTTACTGTAGAAATGCATTACCACCATTTGCTCGAATAAACATGGAGATCATGCTACTGTTTTTTTTAATGAATAAATTGGAAAATGGTGAAGAAATTTGTCAAGAGCAAAATGGACAAACATTATTAGCCCAAGCAAACAGAAGTAAGAAAAATCTAAGACATGCTTGAATATCTGACTGCCTCTTAGTTGCATCAATTCACGTATTCTTTATATATAAGATGGAGATTGTTTTCAACAATGCATGAGATATGGGAAATCAAATGTGCCCAGAAAACATCATTTTAATAGCAGACCTAGCAGACATGTTAGTTTATGATATGCGATCAAAATGATGCATGTTAGTTTGCATTTGGCCCTGAAGTTTTAGCATTTCTACATAGATATTGTATTCATAAACTGATCAAGTGAAATTTATAATTCATATTTTTTTACCTGAAAAAAAATAAGCAGAATTAGAAAAACAAAATACCTGTACATAGAGATCAGGCACAATAATGTTAACACCATAAAGATAGGCAAATACGCAACAGAAGATGACGGACATCATTGTTTCTTAAGAATTTGTTTTGATTTGGTACGAATCATGTTACTTTTTATTTTCATAATGACTATAATGATTACCTTGTTGATGTTTCTTGTTTCTTCCGTTGCATTTTTATAAGAAACTGATGTTTCTTGTGATTTATGTTTAAAAAGAATCTATGAAGGAAAATGTTCATGACCTTTTGTCTTCAAGATTAAATTTTATTTTTTCAAAAATATTCGGTTATAAGTGGATATTGAAGTGTTAAGGAATGAGAAATTATGAATTTAAATGAAGGGAATTTGTTTATTGAATGTTGATTGATGGGAATATGACTGGAGTTACTATTTGACTTTAACTATGACTTACTTTTTGAAGAGGCGGAAATGTTTTGGTAATTTTTCTAGTATGTTCATACAAGAATTACATTTTGATAATTTAAGAAACTTTGAAACTATAAGAATTATGTTTCCATCTTATATAAAATTCAGGGTTTACTTTATCTTAAATTTCCACTGCCAAAAGCAAATTTATTGTTACTAAAACAATTTTTCTTGTGAGTTTTATAATAACAAAACGGTTAAATAAAATAGAGCGTCTTCTGTTTTATTAGGACAAGCATAATTTTTATCTTGTTCATGAGATTATGATTAGCAGACCTTCATGGTATATTGTTGACAACAACATTGCAACAAGAAATGTTTTTTTTTAATTAATGTTTGAATTAAAAATAGTTAATATTATTCTTAATGGTCATAAATTGTCAATTCGATTATTTTATTAATGTTTGAATTGAAATAATAATTCAAACATTATTAACATTTGTTAATATCATAATGATCATAATTATTAATATTTATGGCCCGTTTTGCGCAGCCTTCTTAAAATTATAATTGGATTATAAGTAGATTTTTTTTTTAAAAAGAGTGTTTTGCGCAGTCAACCTTCTACTACTTGTTCTTATTTTAAGAAGGTAAACCTTCTAAAAAATAAGCACCTCC
>JAOWBN010177943.1:0-17528 GCA_028565015.1 Pinguicula moranensis
GCAACAAGCCTGTTACTTCTAAGCTTACCTCTGTAGACTACATTAGGAGCTTTTTCTCCACTCTCGGATACTATAAGTTCACTGCTAAAACCATTTGTTGCAGCACGCAGTTCTGAAAGTCCAAATTCCTTAAATGCAGGCACTTGATCTTGATCCACTTGGTCCCCATTGTCTGGATCAGCTTTCAATCAGCATTGAGAAAAGAAAAAGAAAACGACAGAAGAGTTTGTAGGTTCAAAAAGCAAAAAATTCATCTCAAGAATCATCTGTTTCCGTAAACAAAACGTAATCATCATAGCAAGATTCAATTCGACTGCATTTCATACCTCGAATTAATTCCTTTTTATTAATCTCACCTAAACTATAACAGAAATTACAAGGGAAGTTAGGATCTCACAAGTAATAGGGGCTTGGTAATTGTCTAAAGAACCCAAATAAAAATAGAAGAAAATAATAAAAACAAGAATGAACCCAGACGCACAACATCATCAAAACAAGAAAAGCACTCAGCAAATATGAAATATTCTAAAATAGGGCTCAACACCTAAGAGCAAATCATACGGCCCCATAGGGCCAAACATTTCATTTTAAGGCTAACTGAAAATTTATGCCGAGTTTACCCCCAAACAGCAACTGAAGTCATGTGTGTACAATCTAAAAAAACATTTAAATAACCAAAATCATAAACACTCTTCCGTAGATATTTTCCCCTCCTTACGCCACGAATTCTGCAGACAAGAAGCGGGATGTTACTGGAAGACGAGCTTGTGCAAAATTCTGCAGACAAGAAGTGGGATTTCAAGTTGCTGGAAGACGAGTTGCGCACGAAATTCTACAGACAAGAAGCGAGATTTCAAGTTGCTGGAAGACGAGTCGCACACGAAATTCTACAGACAAGAAGCGGGAAGACGGAGTCGCGCACGAAATTCTGCAGACAAGAAGTGGGAAGAGACGCGAAAATTGAAAGCGGGAATGAACGAAATTTTATGCTGACATGGACGAAAAAAGTTGGAACATTAATTTTGTTGACGTGTAAAGTTTTTCGTGTCTACTTTCGTGCTCTATATCATTTATGTTACTTTATTTTCTTCTTGCCTGTCTTAATTTCAGTAACTCCTACGTCTACATGCAATAAATTGTTGAATGGGCATCGAGATTCTTGTTTTCGTAGTGTCATGGCTTTGTCACCTGCATCGATTACGAAGCTTTTCCTGTTCAAGTTTTGTGTAGCAATCGGTCTCCATGGTTAGTTGACGTCAAGCCTGTGTGTTTGAAGGTTGGTTAACGGGCATGATATAGACATTTAGGAAGTTTAGTTTTGACATGACAATTCAAATAGTTTTAAATAGTACGACTGAGTGGGTGTTTGCAAATTCCATTGAAAAGCACATTTTGGCTTTTGGCGGTGGAGAAGTCAAAAAAAGCCCAAAAGTTAGAAGCATCTATGGGGTAGCTTTTGGAGTACTTTTGACGGTGGCAATTTTGTAATTATTTAAAAAATTAAATTTCAGACATTTATAACCTCATAAATAATTCAATATTCCCAAAAAAAACTTAATTCGAGGATATTTTTTGTCATTTCCCATTTACAAGTTAAGAAAATTAGCTTTTGAAATAATAATTTGCAAATACTATATTTGTGACTTTTGCTGTAATAAAGCATATTTTGCAAACACTTTTCAACTTCTTCATAAAAGCTCCTTTTTTCAAATTACCTTTTAAAAAATTACTTCTGCATAAGCACAAGAACTTGCAAACACCCCCTTAGGCTCAATGGTTTGATCCTGAATTCGAAAAATGTCTAAACACGCAATAGATCTAATCTATTAAGCATTTTGGTGGTACATGCATTAGCTTTCACAATTCAAATAAAACATGTTTGTAATGTAAACCTCTGAATAAACCAATTCCCACGTGCAAACATACAAATTCATACACACGAAAATAAATAGATCTAGAAGGCGAAATTAGAATCATTACCCTTATAGACCTCCAAGCAATCCTTGCATGCTGCTTACTTCAAATTAACTTTAAAATCACTAAAGTTTCCAAGTTATATCCCAAGACTATACTATGAGATGGTGGATCACTATCGTACTCAAAAATGAATATGTAAGTCACGCTCAAAAGACGCCTTTAGGTAGATCTAATTTTGACATATGAACAAAGATCAAATGAAAGAAGAAAACCACCCTTTTTTCTATCTCCCAAAAATCGGTTGTCGCCCCTATGAGAAAACTGAGGGTTTCTCTCAAAACTCAATCGAGTGAAATCTTGTGTGTTGGCTAGGTGGACTACAGCCCTGTTTTGCGCAGCCTTCTTAAAATTATAAGTGGCTTATAAGCACCTTTTTTCAAAAAATAACTCATCAATCTCGTAATTCGAGGTTATTAAAAGCCAATTATAATTTTAAGAAGGTTGCGCAAAACGGGCCCTAATTTATCCTGAACCAAATGCAAAAGTCTTTCTTGTTTTCTAAAGTTTCCTGAGAAAAAAAGAGAGAGAATGAACCCTGTTAAATGTTAAGCTGAGGAGTCGCGCTTTAGGCAATCTGCGTTTCTGGTTGTTGCTTCCACTTTCCCTGTTCGGGTGGCCACGTGGATGGTGATGAGCTTGTCAGCTTCTAGATTTGCTATGACTTGACTAGATCAAACACGGAAAAATATTATCTATTATATCTTAGAATTATTTTAAAAATAGTGCTTTAAATTTATTTATTTTTTTCAAAAGTAAATAGGGTCTATTTTTTGTAACAATTTTATAAATAAATTAAAATTATATTATTAAATTTAACTATAAATATTATTTAATTAACTTAAAAAATTTGATTCAAATACTATTTTAATAATTTTTTTATAATTTTACCAAACACTTAAAAAAATAAAATTAAAGTAAGAAATATAATAAAAAAAGTAAAAAAAAAAAGTAAAAGAAAAAAATCATACAAAGCAGGCCGTAAGTGAATAATACAGGGGCATATATAGTACAAAGTTTTGTTTGGATAATTATATATAGTACAAAGTTAATTACGTTTATTTGGCGATTGCTTCAAGACAAAAATTCCAACAATTCATCTATCAATCATTGGAATAATTTACGGATGCAAGAAAGGGGGACGAAGATCTGTAAGATGATACTAAGGATTTTGCTTTGGTTTGGTTGACAATTCTTTATTCATTAACTTACCCCCAAAAATAATTCTTTATTCATTAATACAAATATTTTACTTCGAAAACAAATCTTAGAATACTGAATATAATCATTAAATACCTAAAAGAACCCTTAAACGGTCATGATCACTGGTCAGTTCATAAACAACCCTTGAAATTGAAAAGTTGGGTTCAGATCCATTTTTTTTTAAATTGAAAATATTATGAACCTGCGAGAAAGGAAAAGAGATTAAAACTTTTATCAAAAGTCTATCTATTATTTATATTAGATTTCTCTATATAGAGAGATTTAGAACCAGGCGTTACAAAAGACATAAATCCTGAAATGGTCACAATTAATACACATTTATATACAATTATGTACATTTACAATACTCTCCTTGATTGATCGAATTTCAAGGATACATACTTTTATAATTTCTTTGAGTAAGGATCTTTTATGATCATATCATTGAATTCTTCTTGATTTAAGAGTATGCTAAAGTTGCCTCGTTAAAACCTTACTTAGAAAAAATCCTAAGAGAAGAAAAAAAATACAACTGCGCATTTTTTCTCCCCCTCAAAAGTATTTTCAGACATCTTTGAGACTTCTCATACCAATACCAGATACAATTTGTTGAAATACAATTTTATGTAACGACTTCGTAAATAATCTGCTAAATTTTTCTCAACTAAACAGATTCTCTGCTTGCTTCATGTATTGCAATGATCTCTGAGTGGTTGGATGATATAGCAGTTAATGTCTGCTTGATAGATCTCCATGAAATCGCGATACCACCCTAGGTGAAAATGTATCATGTCTGAGATCTTTCCTTATGTGGGCCAAAAAGAAAGTCTGCATCTGCATATCCAATTAATTGTGATTCTATATCACGTTTATAAAATAATCTCAAATCCTGTTTGAGATCTTTCCTTATGTGGGCCAAAAAGAATATGTTTGATACCATTACAATGTCTCAGAGTCGGAATAACACTATATCTTGCAAGAAAATTGACTGATAAAACTATGTCTTGCCTCATGCAATTTGCAAGATACATCAGTGCACCTATGACACTGAGATATGATACTTTAGGATCAAGTATCTCTCAATCGTCTTGAATAGGACAGAATGGATCTTTCTTTGGGTCTAGTGATATTACCACCATGAGTGTAGATAAGGGATGTACATGTTACATGTGAAAGTTATTCAGAACTTTTTTGTACTGTTTGATGCACAAATATTCCTTTTGAGACATGCTCAACTTGTAGTCCAAGACAAAACTCGTTTTGCCAAGATCTTTCATCTCAAATTCATCTTTTAGATGTGTTGCAATTTGGTTCAGCTCTTCTGGAGTCCCAATAAGATTTAAGTCATCTATATAGATTGCAACTATAGCAAACACATATATGCTTTTCTTGATGAATATATATGGCAAATTACATCATTTGTATATCCTTGTTTTACAAGGTATTCGACCGAATTTTTTTAATTCATATAATGATTTTTGGCATTTAATGGAGTAGATATTCTTCTATTTGCCACAATATGCTCCATTCGTCTTAAATCCATTTGGGATTTTCATATAAATTTTAAATTTCTTTATCGAGTGATCCATACATATATGTTGTAACAACATCCTTTAATTGCATCTTCAATTTTCCAGATGATGCTAAACTAAACAAAAATCGGAATGTAATTGCATCCATGGTCGGAGAATATATCTTCTCATAATCAATCCCAGTTTTTTGGGAGAATCCTTCTGCAAGAAGAGATGTAGTTTCATTATGTTCGTTTCTTTTTCGAATAAATACTCACTCATATCCAATAGGTTTAACACCATTAGATATTTGAATACTGGGTCCAAAAACCTTGTGTTATTTGGGCGAGCTCAATTCTGATTCTATTGCTTCTTTCCACTTTGGCCAATCAATTCGACGTCGACATTCTTTGACAGAGTATGTTTATATTTCATCTTCATATTTGATGAGATTTAAAGCAATTTTATACGCAAAATTTTTGTTGACAATAGTTTTCTTTCTATCCAAGACCTCTCCTGATAATACATAGTTAATTGAGATCTCATTGTTGTCAGGTTCCTCATCTAGAGTTTTCTTTTCATTAAGGGGAATTTTAGGAGAGTAATTGGATATCATATCTGCCTGAAATTTGTGATCATTATGATTTATATTTTCTAGTGGAACTATTTTCTTTCGGGGAACTTTGTCCTTGGCACCAACGGGTCCATCACGCTTCATGCGTCGTGTAGATTCATTTTCCCGTTTTGTTGGTATTTTGTCCTTCCGGGACATCAATCCTTATAGGAGCATTGACAGCTGGTATGTGAGATTTTAAAATCAATTGGCTGTCTGTGGATACATCTGGTAATTGATTTTCGATATTCTGCAAATGAATTATTATCCTTTTGAACTTCTAATTCACATTCATTTAATCGCTAATCAAAATGAGATAATTTTTGGTTATGCGATATTATGTCCTTTCGTGCTTTTGGCACATATTTTGTTTTCCTTAATAGTGGGAAGACAAACTCATCAAAATGTCAATCATAAAAAATATGCCATTTGAGCTTTATGTTATACTTTGCTTTAAGCTTTACGTTGCTTTGAGCTTTGTTTAGCTTTACGTTACTTTGAGCTTTGTTTTGCTTTACTTTAAACTTTGCTTTGAGTTTTGCTTTACTTTAAGCTTTGCTTTGAGTTTTGTTTTTTTGCTTTTGAACTTTGTTGTTGAACTTTATTTTGAACTTTGCTTTTGAACTTTACTTTGAGCTTTGCTTTTGAGTTTTGTTGTTGAGATTTGCTTTGAGATTTGTTTTGAACTTTGCTTTTGAGTTTTGTTGTTGAGTTTTGCTTTTGAGCTTTGCTTTTGACATTTGTTATTGAACTTTGATTTGAGCTTTACTTTAAGCTTTTTTTAGCTTTGTTTTGCTTTGCTTTACTTTAAGATTTACTTATTACGTAAGAAAATAATGACATATAATCATTATGAAAGGGATAATAAACAAATTCTAATCATTATGAAGGGATAAAAAATGAATTCTAATCATTATGAACAAAATTAGATTATTCAATTAAAGAGATCACATAGACGGAAAATGTGTCGTATATAACGTTAGACTTAAATTTAAACGAATCAATTTAACTATTCATAAAAACTCAAACTCTGAAGGGAAGAAAATCAGTTTCTTATGTTTCGGAATTTGTTCTATGAAACTGAATACCAGATAAAAGAGTTATTTCTTATCAACAAGAAAAAAAACACCAAATCCTCATTCAATCAATCTTTCTCCCAAGAAAGGACACTAAAAAGTCGGGATTCTTGATAAAGAACATATGCATTATATTATTCCCCTGATAATCAAAATTTATAATAGCATGTCCCATAGAGATCAAACATTCAAAATTTCAAACAATCCATTATTATTGCCTTATTGGACCACTCTAGCATTAAAACCCATAAATTAGCATCCTGGTTACAGTTTCACAAATCAAAACTACCAAAATCGCCAAGATTCTAAGGCCAACGTTTTATAATTTGTAAGAAGTAATCTTCCCACATAAACATTCATAAGTAATCTTTTTCCCGTCAATTTCTGTGCGGTTTCTTTCCAAGAAGATGGAAAACCATAAGGCTCCATAAGTTAAAGAGTAAGTTAAAACCCAGTCCCGCTTAGTTCAACATATTTGTTTCTCATATCATTCACTATTTCGAAAATTCTCGCCAGAATCAAATTTTACTTGTGCCTACCACTTCTCTCTACCACACACATTAATGCTAAGAACTTATTAAATTTTTATTCCATTTGCCATAACAAACTCAACGGCGCATCGCCCAATGTATAAAATCAGCCAGAGAATAGTAAAAGTAGGCAATTGCCAATAGAAATGAAGTGAAGCAATAATCTTCATCTTGTCAAGGCAAGCATAAAGAAAAAAATTAGATTTCTTGGGAAGGTCTTCCATATCTCTTGTGATTTGTGAAGGTCCTTCTCTGATGATATAGACAGACATGGGTGGTGTGATGGTTGAGGTTCAAAGGGCCTTGATATATAATGTCATTACCTGTCGTTCATCCAAATGAATCCTACTTTGAAAAGTAAGCTGGCTTGGGACTTGGCCTCACAGAGGCCTTGTTTTGAGCTCCAAGATGACAAACCTCTTTGCTTACTCTCGAAGCCTCTGTAGCCAGACAATGAGCATGTATTATTTAGATTCAAAATTGCCTTGGTAGTGTTCTTGGACTAGCTGTGAGTAGACATGTGTAACTAACTAGTGTCCACCGAATGTGCAGCTAACTAGACGTTATTGGAGATCGAAAATTTAAGTATAAGGACTAATACGTGCTAGAGCCCAACTGAATTGCTGAGGACGATCCTTGTTCCCCCATGACCTCCAATCAAGGATCCATCTGCATGTAGAACCCATGCTTCAATGTTTTCCTCTGTACTAGTGCTTTTCGCTACAAAGTTTGGTACAATCTATGTTTTTAATGCTATTTGAGGTATGTAATGTAGATTGTATTGGCTCAGCTCCACCATCAATTTTACTAGCCTTCCCGAGGCATTGCCTTTTGTCATGATTTGACTTAGGTGTTTGTTGGTAATAACTTGGATGGTGCACGCTTGATATGGGGGCCAACACCTACTTCTTAGTTATTGTGTACCTCTACTCGGCTCCTTGGAGCAACCGACTAACATAGTAAATTTGTTGTTGAATCTTTCCTTCTTCCAAGATCGGGTGATGAGTTGGTTTTGCACCAACTAATCATGGTTATTTTAGCCTACTTTTTTCTGATTTCAAGTTCCACTTTGTTGTTTATTTCATTTTTTTTGTTATGCCCAAATTCATTAAGAGTAAAAAGAGTACATATGAATATACATATAACTATACTAGACTAAGTAGTGCGATTATTTACAAGCTATGTTGAGATAATGCTTCTCAACAAGGTTGCCTATCTCACGTCTTGAGGAATTTCCACAGTTTCCTCCACTCTTAGATCCTTAGCTTGTAGGGTATTGTTGGTACACAACTCACCGAGCTTCATAGTTGCCAACATATCAAAATCCAGTACTGGATTTTGGTACACAACTCAGCAATAGGATCATAGTCATCAACATATCAACTTAATGTTATCAGTGTAGATCAAAGTTATGACTATCACCTTACCAATCCCAATTTTTGTTTGTGAATTTGTACACAGCTCGTTTGAGTCTGTACTGACCAAGCTCCTAGTAGTGAGTCAAAGAGTTAAGGAGGAGATTGTATATTAACCTCAAATCGTGAACTAGAGTAATCCTTTTGTTGATCACTTTCTCTGTTTCCACTGCTCTTCATTCAGTGAATTGTACACAACGGAGAGGTTGTAGTAACCAGTCTGTTAGAGAGTAGGGTAATCTCCAGTCTGTTCTCTGGATTGAGTGTGCAATGCATTTTTATCTCCATTCCTTGAAAATAGGTGCAGTTTCTGGTCTTCCATATATGCCAAATCATAGCTAACCATATTAATTTCCAGCCATCTACATTGACTTTTGTTGGCCTTGCTTCCATGAATTTCTGTAGTGTTGGTGCTTGCTGTTCAGTGGGGAGACCAATCTTTGTCTGAACCATTCTTTCATTCTCTTCCAAACACTAATAGTAACTGGGCAAAGTTTGAATAGGTGTTCAGAGTTCTCCTGATCTGAATGATATAGTTGATAGCTAACCTCATGCCCTTCAGGTATGATGTGCCTTATTTGTAGAGTCAGCTTTGTTGGCAGAGCATCTTGTATTGCCTTCCATGCTAGGATGATTGTTTTCTTTGGTGAGCTATTCGAGGTACGTTCGAGATTTGCTATTTCCTCATCTATGAACACATCTGGTGTTGCCACACTGATGTGGTTGTAGGCTACCTTCACTATATAGTTTCCATTGCTGTTAACTTCAAAGGTGTACCTGTCCTCCTTTGTCACCTTAGAAGTGGTGTCCTGCAATATATATAATAAATTAGTTAGATCAGAATTTTCATGGTCCCTTAGATTTCTCCTCCAGTTCAGTGACCAGATCCATCTTCCACCCTCCCATTCTCCTGTATATGATATGTCGGTGTCCTTCTTAGATGTTACTCTATAGAGGCTTGCGTATCTATCTACCAGGATGTATTGTTGAGCCATTTGTCCAAACAGAACCTGATGCTTTCTCCACAGCCAACTATGATATTGGTGTTTTGGTAGAACCAGTTAGCTCCTAGTGTCACTTGTAGATCATTCCACCAACTAGAGGCCTAGCCTCTTTCGCATCTTCTTCCTCTCAGTATCACATATTGCATCTGGGACTTCTTCAGTTCTCTTAGATCCCCTACCGAGAGCATGCCTTCACTTGCATATCATGACCTTAGGATATCCATTGCCAAACTCTTCTCGCCTGAAAAACTAAAGGCTGTTAAGATTGGCATCAGAGAATGGAACAAACAGACACCAAGAAACTTAAGACAAGAGCAGAAAAAACTTCTAAATGAATTAAGGAGGCTGGAACTACAGGCTGAACATGAGCCAATAGACAGTGACAGTATGATCAACCAACTGGATTTGGAGGAACTAAGAGGTAAGCTGGAAAATGTTACCAATAATCTAAATAGTGTGACATACCAAAAGTCAAGAGTGAACTGGGTACAATAAGGGGATGCCAATACATCCTTCTTCCATAGGTGGATCAATATAAACATAAAGAGAAACAGTATCAGTGGTGTGTGGGAGAGTGATGTTTGGATGGAGTATCCTGAGTTGGTGAAAGAATGCTTCAGGAAGCACTTTGCTATCAGATTCACTGAAACATTGAGTAACAGACCTACCGTGGAAAATATGAGCTTTAAGGTACTGTCTCTGCACTCTAAGTAGCAACTGATATTGCAATTCTCAGAACAGGAGATAACTGAAGCTATTAAGTGTTGTGGGAGCAAGAAGAGTCCGTAGCCGGATGGGATAAACTTCAAATTTGTTAAACATCACCAGCCATTGATGAAGGGTGATATTATTTAGATGATGCCTCAGTTTTAAAGGAATAGTAAGCTAGCCCGAGGGAGTAATGCCGCTTTTATTTCTTTGATTGCCAAAAACAAGGAACCGTTGGAGGTACAGGAGTTTATACCTATCACTCTCATTTGGAGTATGCCAAAGATTATCACAAAAGTGCTAGCAAGAAGAATAAGTGGTGTCATGGAGGAGATCATATCAGAAAACCAGATGGCATTTATAAAGAGAGGAGGCTGTTGGATGGGGTTGGGTAGATTAGACAAAAAAACTCAAAAAACAGACACTAATCTTTAAGGTTGATTTTTGAGAAGGCCTACGATACCTTAAACTGGGACTACTTGATGGAGGTGATGAATAAAAATAGAGTTTCCACCGTGCTGGAGGTGGTGGATCAGAGAGCTAATGGGAATCCTCATCTGCTTCTGTGTTGATTAATGAGAGTCCAATGAATGAATTCTATCCTATGCAGGGGCTAAGACACGAGAGACCCTATATCACTATTTTTGTTCATCGTAGCTGCACAAGGACTGCCTAACATGATCACTATAGTTGGGGACTTAAATTGTTTAAATCGGTGAAAGTAGGGAGGCAGTTGATACCTATCTCTCACCTCTAATTTGCGGATTACACAGCTTTGTTTGGGAAAGGATCATGGCAGACAATCCGAAACTGGAAAGCTATCCTACAAAACTTTGAATTAATATCAGGACTTCGGATCAACTATAATAAGAGCCATATACTATGACTTAATATTCCATAACACACTGTAGAGGAGATGGCTATACATGGGGTGCAGGATTGGTGATCTACCATTTAAATACCTAGGCCTGCCAGTTAGTGCTAACTTTGGAAAATCTCTCACATGGAAACCGGTGAAGGAAAAATGTGATAAGTGGCTGGCAGATTGGAAGCATAAGCATATTTCTATGGGTGGGAAATTGGTTATTCTAAACTCTGTGATGAATGCATTGCCATCACATTATTTTGTACTTCATAAAGCTCCCAATGTTGTGATTAGATAGTTGATCAGGAGGCAGGTCTTTCTTTTGGGGAAGCATACAGGAAAAAAAGAAGATAGCATAGGTGGCTTGAGAGAAGATCACTATGCCAGAAGATAGGAGTTGTCTGGGAGTAAGATAGCTGGAGGCTTTCAATGAGGCTCTGATTGGAAAATGGGGGGGATAGAATTCTTAAAGGTGAGAAGGGCTTGCTAATAAATACCCTGAGGTCCATATATGGAGATCAAGGAGTACTATCAATGGGGAACCTAAGGGTATTCCAAAAACCAACAGCCCAGAGTAATAATTGGAGGGGAAGAAGAAGGGGAAGAGCCTATGCTTCTAAGTGGTGGAATGGTGTACAAGATATCCTAAGTGCCTCTTGGTTTCAACAGAGTATGAAGATCAAATTGGGACCAGGCGATGGGGCAAGATTTTGGTTGGACAAGTGAACTGGAAATATGGCCTTAGCTGATAGGTTCTCATCCCTCTACAGCATTGCCAGACATAAAGAGAGGAGTGTTGTTGATTCTTGTTTTTGGGAAAGCAACAGGTGGTCTTGGAAGTGGAATTGGAAAAGAAACCTCAGGGGGAATAAGCCCACGAAATTTAATGAACTTTTTGTCCTATTGTAGGATATGTCGCCTCAACAACAAGGAAGGGATACTTATACATATCAAGGGAGCCTTGATGGGGACTACATGGTGAAAGTGGCATACAACCAGATCAGGTATAACACTACACAACCTTTTCATGAGGCTGTAGCCAAGGAGCTGCAGCTGGTCTGGAATAGGGTAGTTCCTAAAAAGGTTTTTTTTTTACAATCTAAAGATTATATATATATATATAACTTAAATATCCATATGTACATAATTACAAATGAGGTGAGAATAAAAGGTAAACCAAAGTGGGCTTTCCGATAAGGCCAATCGCATAATCTGATGGTCGCTTTATACCCCCAGATGAAATGTAGTATTTTCCTTCGTGCATGAGTTATTATGTTTCGTTTCCATCTCACATCCAGTTATTGCCTAGGGTGATCAGGTATGAGTTCCTCTAACCTCATATTTGCGTGTGATTTATCTCAGCATACAGTTCACAGTTAGCATCCGCTTTTCACTTTTCCGAATCTCATAGTCATCAACTTATCAGTACTATGCACTGGTACATGACTCAATTGGGAAAAGAGAGCCATCCCTGTAATGTTATTGTGGCTAAGGGTGAACGGTACCTAACTCCCCTAGCTTCATAGAGATCACAAAACAATCAGCATAGGCTCATATCTCACACCTGCTTTTCTTCAGTTTTTCTGAGGGGCTATCCCTGTAGTATCTGAATGAGATTTGGAAATTTTGCACTATCACCCCAATTCCGAAGTAAATATTTCCATATCTCTGAGCATATAAGCATCCTTCAGTGAAATTTTTCAGTACTATTTTGTCCTTGCCCATTGAAGTTCTTTCAGACACAATTTTGCAACCATATCAATGATCGCCTGTGCTTCATTTGGGTTAAAATCCATAACGCCAATTCCAGTAGATTTGTCAGCCAAATTTGGTTATTTCGGCCTCCATCAGTCGTCAGTGACATTTGATTCCAACTCATTCTTGTGTCCTAAATCTTGTGCCTTGGAGTAAAGAGTCAGTAAATCCTTGTCTACATTCTCCACCAGCATCCTTCAGAGTTCTGACTTCAGAAACCTGCTCAACCTTTCACATTCTTCCACATTTCTTTCAATCCCATGTCCATCACCATCTCAATCCAATATCACTTTCAAATTTATATCATTTGATTTCTCAATTGTTCACCATCGCAGTATATTGTGTACTCCAGAACTCATTTATATTCTGCTTCAATTTCCTTTGCCAGTAGCAGAGATGCTCTATTCAAGTTCCAGCCCTGTACCTGTACCTTAAAAAATCTCAGGGAAAGTTAGATGAACAAGAGTTCAACATTGAGACATCCAGTGATGTAGGTAGCTACTTGGTACCGCCTGAACAATCTAGAAAGTTAGACAAGTTTGTGCTTGCAAAATCCAGTCACTATAAGTATATGGGAAATTTAGTGCATTCTTTTTTGCTTTGATACTTAACCATGTATTCATCTGCACAGTTTGTATCAATTGTGATGGTTGAGTTTCTGCATTTTGAAAATGGGCAGCATTTCTTGTCTTCCAAACCTGCCAAAGAAATGCTATCCATATAGATTTCCATGCATCGATATTAATACCTACTGGTTTAGTCTGGCAGAATTCATTGAGTGTAGGCACTCTCTGGTTTAAAGTTTGTGTGGTGTCTTGCATCAACCATGCCATGAGCCCCTGCCAAGAGTTAGTGGAGATGCAACATGTATGGAAAAGATGCTCAATAGTTTCCATACCTGAACAACATAAGGGGCAAGATATCTCCTGATCTTGCGGTATGATGTTCCTGCTTTGAAGTAAGCTCTTAACTGGAATGGCATCATTATAGAGTCTCCAGATGAAGATTATTTGTTTCTGTTGTGAGAAAGCATTCCAGAGGCAGACTGCAGAGGTTGTAATATCATTTGATTGCCCCTGTATGAGAGGCTGTATTAAGGAGTCATATGCTGTGCTTGTTTTGTAATTACCCAAGACATCCCCTGAGAAGAAGTATCGGTCTATCCCTTCTGCTGTTGGCTTTACAGGTTCTAGCATAGACATAAGTTCCTTTAGCCAGTTCTCTTCATGTGCTCTGAGATTCCTTCTCCATTTTAGTTCCCATTTCCAATTACCCCCATCCCAGTTTCCTGAGTTCTTCACAGACTCTTGTTTATTTAGGGTAATGAGGTATAGCTGAGGAAATAGCGCAGCAATGCTATTTCTAGTTAACCAATGATCCTGCCAGAACATGATATCACGGCCTGAACCCAGTTCTAACCGAGTCTGATCAACAAACCAAGTCTCTGAAAGTGTTGCTTGGAGTTCTTTCCACCATATGGAGGGATAGCCTTCACCTCTTCTCCTCCCTCTACGTGCAGTGACTTGTTCCTGTGATAGGGCTAGCTCCCTCAATTGCCCAATTTTTATATAGCCTTTTTCTCCATATTTTGATCGCAGGATATCAGTAGCAATTGACTTACTTCCAGAAAGCAGCCTTTCCCCCCATTTCCCTAATAAAGCTTTGTTGAACAGTGGTATATTTTTTATGCCAAGACCACCCTGTTTCTTAGGCAGAGCAACTTTTTTCCACGCAGCCCAGCACATCTTTTTTCTATCCTTGGTAGATCCCCAGAATAATGACCTCTGAGAGCACACAACAGCATTAGTAATGTGTTTAGGGGCCTTAAAGAAGGATAGATAGTGTATGGGCAGTGAGGTAAGGATTGAATCGATGAGTACCAATTTACCACCCATAGTAAGGAACCTGTTTTCCCATGATGTTAGTGTTCTCCCTATCTTCTCCAACATAGGCTGCCATAATTGCTTCTTATGATGATTCCCTCCTACAGGTAGTCCAAGGTAGGTGAAAGGAATCTTACCTTCTTTGCATTGTAGGTAGGTTGCCATCTCTTGTAGGGTGTTTACCCCAATGTTTACTCCGGTTAGGCTACTTTTGCTGAAGTTTACCCTGAGGCCAGAAATTAATTCAAAATTCTGCAATATGGCTTTAAAGGATATGATAGTATCCCAAGAGGCTTCCCCAAACAGTAGGGTATCATCAGCAAACTGGATATGTGACAGTCTCACTTTGCCTTTGCCTATACTCAGTGGTCTGAATTTGTTGAGTGATATGGCTTTCTCTAACATTGTAGATAGTCCCTGTGCAGCTATGAGGAATAGGAAGGGTGACAATGGGTCACCTTGTCTCAAGCCTCGTGTTGGGATGAATTCACTTGTAGGACATCCATTGATCAAGACAGATGTGGATCCGGATGCTAACAATTCCATTGTCCAGTCTATCCATGCCGGTGGGAAGTTCATATTTACCATAGTATGATAGAGATATTCCCAGCTGATAGTATCAAAGGCTTTCTCCAAGTCCACCTTTAGAATAAGGCCCTGCTTTTTCAGTTTTTTGAGTTCATCAATAGCTTCATTAGCTATTAATACCCCATCCACAAGTTTCCTTCCCTTAAGGAATGCCATCTGATTGGGACTGATAAGTTCATCCATCACATTTGCCATCCTGGTTGTGAGTACCTTTGAAATAATTTTGGGTATGGCACCAATGAGGGTGATAGGTCTGTAGTCTTCGATTCTCTGTGGATTATTTGTTTTGGCTACCATAGTGATGTGGGCTGCATTGCTTCCAACTGCCAACTTACTGGTTCTGTAGAATTCTGAAAAGAGTTGCATTATATCCTCTTTTAGGAGGTAGATGAAGTGCTTGATGAACCTGAAATTAAGTCCATCCGGTCCAGGACTTTTTCCACCAGCACAAGATTGGATTGCAGACAGAACTTCCTGCTCAGAGAAAGGATGAATGAGGCCCAGGCTAGATTCCGGAAGTAACTTACTGAATAGGTTGTCAGGGAGTCTTGGTATGTCCCAATATATTTCAGAATATCTCCTCTGAAAGTGTTGTCTGAAGCAATGCGTTATGTCATCCACTCCATCCAACCAGTGTTGATTATCCCAAATTCCTTGTATGTTATTTAGGTGTCTGTTTTTCTTGATCCACCTGTGGAAATAGGCTGAGTTAGAGTCGCCTAAACCAATCCATTTGAGTCTAGCCTTCTGGAATGCAATGCTATCAATGTGTTTATCAAGTACACTCATCTTTTCTCTCAATTGAACTGTTTCCAGTACATACTGGTCTGACTGAATTCCTTCGTTCTCAGCAGCTAATTCTCGAGCTCTTAGTGTCTGTTGTAGGATTCTCTTCTCCCCTTCCTGGTCTCTTGGATTATTTAAATTCCAATGTTTGATGCCTTGTCTGAGACATTTGATTTTGGCTTTAATTTTCTGACTAGCATATCTTTCTGAACGTGGCAGTGTCCATATGTCTTCCACTAATTTGACATAAGTGTCATCTTTGAGCCAGTGATCCCAGACTCTCATTGGCTTAGGTCCCCAGTTTTGTATACTAGCTTCAAGACTCACTGGACAGTGGTCAGAGTCTTCTTTGTCCAATCCAGTTTGGATCCAAGTTTGTCCAGTATTCATCCATTCATCATTAAGCAAAAACCTGTCCAGTCGACTCATACATGTGAGGGAACTAAGGTACCATGTATACTTTCTCCGAGCCATCCTGTGATCATGCAATCCAAGGTCCTGTACAAACTGGTTGAAGGCTGCATATTCTGTTGCTGATGGCTGGTGAGTTCTACCTTTCCTCTCCTCTGTTTTTAGCACTGCATTGAAGTCTCCCATGATGCACCATTTTCAATGTTCTTTAGCCAAAACCATATCCTTGATCTCTTGCCATTGCTGTATTTTATGGCTCAGATCAAACGAGCCATAGACATTTACCAGATTAATGATAGTTGAATTAAAGATCCATATCCCAGTCACCCCCAATATTCTTTCTCCTGATAAGATCTCACTGCGGGTTAGAAATTTAGTGTTCCATATACATAACAGACCCCCTGATTGGTCTTGAGATCCAGAATAGATCTAGTCAAAATCATCATCAAACAATAGTCTTTGACAGAATCTTCTATCAATGCTTGTCAACTTTGTTTCCTGTACACTAAGAAAGTCCATTCTTTGGCGATGTATAAACCCTTGTAGCTTCTTGATTCGACCTTGCCCTCCCAACCCTCTTATGTTATAGGTGACTATCTTCATTAAACAGAGCTCTTCTATCCTTTGCCGTTCCTAGGGCTTTCTTTCTACTGGATGCAGTTTTGCCCTGTGAGTTCATCTGTTTCAATTTAGATTTGGCCCTCCTTGGATGAGCTCCATAATCAATGCCGAGGTCAGAGCCAAAAGCCATTATCTGCTATGCCTCTAAAGTGTCCTGGTCTAAACTTTGTGTTTCCTCTTCCATTGAATAGTCCTCCAATATTTGTGATCGATGAGACTGTTCTTCAATCCAGCATGAAAAGGTGGTTTGTACTGTAGGAGAACCAGAGGCTTTATCTTTTGGTTTCCGGAGCTGGCTCCTTGTTATGGGACCTTGACTAATAACTGGCATTTTAGCTTTTTGCAGCCTCTTGCTTTTGGCTTTAGAGTCACCAATGGATAAAGGGGGTAGTTATCCAGTGACCAAGTGAAAGTTACTCAACCAGCAAACATACCAACACAAGTTGCATATAAAAATGATGCAGTCCCCCAAAGAAGAGATGTGGTGAGTCCAAAGCTAGCAACTCAATACATACGCAAGATTCGAAGTTCTAAAAAGAATACTGTATGGCTGCAAAGTGCAATGAAAGGGAAGCTGAGGCAGAG
>JAOWBN010177954.1:0-17528 GCA_028565015.1 Pinguicula moranensis
TCGATCGGAATACGTTCAGACCTCCGATCGCCAATAAAACCAAGGTTGCACAGTGCTGCAAATAGCAGATCGGGACAAAGCAAGAGCAGTCTGTTCTAAAATCCATATCTCACGATCTGACCGTTAAAATCCAATCTCCTTTGCACAAGAGGACGCACAAATCCGTCTTCTGACTCCAGTTAATTTTTTAGATCGATCGAACCATGTTTGTACCTCTGATTGAAAGAAATCACAAAACTGCATTTTGCTGTAATTTATATTGCAGGATCCAAATACTTTAAACCATGCAAGAATCCAAATCCGTCTCGGACCTCCAACAATCACATCATCCCCTCGCTCCTGGGAAGCATTCATCCTCGAATCCAAATCTTCAGATGAATTAGAATACTCTGCATAAGCTGGTAAAAAGATCGAAATTTCTATTGAAGATCGTGTCAGTTATAGACTTCAACTCTTCACTCTTTGATTCCTCTTCTTCTTCACTTCCCAACCAGGTAGGCTTGACTCAATCCCAGGAAAGCTGCTTGTTACAGAATACATGATATAGATACCATTTACGACACACTGCTTGGGCATAAAAAAATAGCCAGAGCAAATTTCACAGGCAACTAAGATGAATCAAGGCAATTGGCCGCTCAGACAACTGAAGGATAGTGACAGAGTCCTCCCTAATTCATAGAAACATCATTGCTATTGACAATGGAGAGTCAAAGGAAAAATGCACTTTCCAAAAGTCCTACTCTTTTAGGATGTTTAGCCACGTTAATCAAATCAATTAACGTAGTGAAGTACATTAAGTTTGTTGTTCAACAAAGGAATCTTTATTGTAACATTGTAGTCCTGAAGTATATAGAATGAGTATTCGCCGTTTCATCAGTTCAATGGAACCATCGGGATATAATTTGGTTTGGATGGGGAAATCCATTTCAAAGCTTATAAAGGTCCCTTGTTTCTATTGGTTGACTATAGACCTCGAAATTTAAAACATTGTGCTCCAAATTAATCCTCGTTTTAAGTGAACTCACATCCAGTCCCATTTGTTCATATACAATTAAAATTTCAAATGCAAGCCATATAGTTGAACATGTTCACGAGAAATTAAGTTACTACCTAAACAAAAAATAACCAAAACCATGAATTCATAATATTGAACAATCAAAATCATAACTTTTCCAACGCATCTTCTTCGCTAAATAATGCGATCAAGAACTTCTAAATGTGTATGGCATTACCTCTTGATCAATCATATCCTTCACCGATCAAAAAATAATAATAACATCTTTCCAACTTCGGAGTGGATAGAATAATAAACTTTGCAGTGTTTTCCTCCGCTCCAGAACGCCAAGGTGTTTCGTAGTCGTGATCGCTCCAATCAACTTCACAATTTAGAGATCGGAGTGAAGTGAGCAACAAAAAGTCGCACTGTCATTTTTGTCTGTCGAGAAATAAAACCCGATTTGACACTGTTAGCAGTTGGGCTATGCTTTGCATTGATTGGAAAGGAACGGAGAAATGTGGTATCTCTACCTATTTTGGACTCGTTTAAACTCGCTCACTCCTTTGGCCCAAAAGAATCATGAATAAAGGATAATCAATTTTCTGGAACTATCTTAGATCAAATAGTGTTATGAAAGATAAAATATTAAATAACATCTTATTTGGGCTAAATAAAAATCGATAAAAGTCCATCTTGCGCCCACTTGCTACCGCGAGAAGTGAATTCACCAAGTACATAGGTTACCTTGAAAGATTAGCCACACTTTGAGGAATTCAGCTCATGCTTTCAGATACGAGCATCGAGGAGGAACAATCTCATATGAGTTGCAAGCACCCTCGAGGCGGGCAGATGCATTCCCCCGACAAGGACTCAATAATCGTTGACAGAGAAAATAACACTCAACCACCACCCTCCCAAATGGGGCATGCGGTTAACTGTTACATCATAGGAATTTCAGCCCAAAACGTCCCTCCAAAGAGCTGGAATTGTGATACAGGTGGGCGCCTAAAGGAAAACCATGACCACCTGATTTTTCGATCTGCGACCTCGGGTGATACTGAGTGGTCGCTTGAAGGAAAGTGGTGGGTGCTTTAAATCTTGCAATTTTGTCTCCGGAGGTCCTAGGCAGGTGTTTGTGAAGATGGGTGGCCGCCTGAATTCCTTCTCTTCTACCTCGGGTAGGCTCAAGCGAGCGCTAGAAGGGTTCCGGCGGGCGCCTATCGTTCTTTATTTTTGCCTCAGGTGGTCCCAGGCGCCCACACTGGTGAACGGGCGAGTGCCTTGGCTTCTTCTATGCTGGCTCAGGGCGACTATAGGCGGGTGCCTAAAGGATTTAGGATGGCACATGCTCTGGTTCTTGCTACATTTGACTCTTTCCATCAATTTAAGCTCCTTACCTCTCCCTTTTGAACTCTTTTTACACACATTAGCATTGGGGCAACTAGAGACATACATATAGAGAAAACAAGTAAAATGAGCACACAAGATACACAAAATACTCTGGTGAAGGCGGATAATGACAGTAATATGAATGCCGAACTGCTTTGTGATTTACTATGATGCTGGGTGAGCCATGTACCAGATTACCCGTGGCTATATCAGACAGGGGGTATGATAAGCCAGAGTAACCAGATCATCCACAAAGATTCTAGCTAGTGGATTCTACCAGGAGTTGTAGATCATAGTTCCTGTATCTAGTCCACTCTTCTATATTTTTCCTTTCCTTTGACTTTTGTACATACTATATTTTTAATTTATGAAAGTCGGCTTATCAAAAAAAAAGATGCACAAAATACTCAAAACATAAGCAAAAGCTAGCGTAATGGATTGGTATAAAACAAACTCATCAATAATGAGATGAAGTTTTATTTTATCCCCAGATCCTCGCACTATTCTTGTATCAATTTTCCTTGGAACTACGTTCCATCAACGAATACCAGATTGAAAGGGACCCCAAAATAGCACACTATGTTTTTCAAGAGGAATTTTATGACCTCTGTTTTGAAAATTCGGCTAGGGCTTTAGCCTTTACCCTTTTGCTGAAGAATTCAATGGCCATGGTTATGAATTTCTTTTGTCTGCTTATTTGCGGCAAGGGTCTACGAGATCAATTCTCTCCTAATCAAAGGGGAAGGCAATGGGAATGCTCCTTATAGGAGTGGACGACTAATGTTGTAAGTTTTCAAATGCTTTGGCATCGAGGGCATTTATTCATAAACTCGGTAACTTCTTCCTTATTCGTAGGCCAGAAATATCCAAGCCTTAATATATGGCGGACTTGGGCTTGTCCATAGTAATGACCTATACAAGTACCTTCGTGCACTTCCCAAAGGAATTCTCCGATATCCTTTCCCTCGATGCATTTAAGATAAGGTCCTTCCAAGTTTTCTTATATAACTTCCCATTGATCCATGCGAACCTTCCAAGTTGCCCACGTGGGTTCTTGCTCGATGAAATTAATCATTAAGAGAGTTGTCGTGGTCGGGCTTTGAAGGGTTAGCACGTCTAATATTTTCATGTCTTTGTTTTTATATGCTAAATTTCATTAAATAAAACAAGTTATGTACAGAGATACTAAAAATACAATGCCTACTCTTGCCCCTACTTAGGCTCTACTAGATACAATATTTGGAATTGATCTGAAAGAACTTGTTTTTTCTTCATACTCCCAATCGAATATAGCTAAGGGTTATCTGGCACACAAATCACATAGCGTCATTGAAGATAACAAAGCATCTTAGCATTCAGCTCATCGTTGTCATCCGCTCTTCACCAAATACAAAATGTCATGACTATCACATTATCAATTCCCCTTGTAGGTATATTGGTACACAACTCGATTAAGTTTGGTGAGCTATCCCTTTAATGAATGATTTGAACTTTAATTATGAATGATTTTTGGAATTTGCTATTCTTGGTAGGTTTTGACTGATCATGATTTTCGGCTATAAAGTCCGACTTGTGGACTTAGTTTTCATTAATGGAAGTATTATTGAATAAAACTGAAAAACCTAGAGAATATTTATTTGTTTTTTTGGGCAATTTAGTCTTGCAACTCATCTCGTTTAACTAGCCAGCATGATAATCACTATTCTGGTCAGCGTCACTAACCCCCCTGAATCAAGGTTTTGAACTCGATTTTGTTGGTGGTGATGTAGAACTTGAGGTGGAAAACCAGTGGATGTTACAACCCTGCTAAGTTGCTAAGGATGATCTCTGCCCTCCATCGCTTTCGAAGGAGGATCCATCTGATTACAAGATTCATACCTCAGTGTCTTCTTATCCTTGAGTGCTCTCGGGACAATGCACTCTCCTACTATATGAGTTTTGAGCATCATTCTAGGCTTGTTCCATATATCATATTGGCTTAGCTCGACTGCCCATTTTATCGACCTCTTTGAGGCATCGAATCTTGTCAGGATTTGTTTGAGGGGCTGATTGGTAACAACCTGGATGGTGTATACCTGAAAGTAATGTAGTAGATTGTGGGAGGTAGATTTGAGGGTCAGTGCCCATTTTTCAATGGCGATGTAGCATCGGGTTGCTCCTTGGAGCACCAGACTAACATAGTATATGGATCTCTAGGTATTTTCCTTTACGAGGAAAGAACTGCACTGATTGCCTCTTCAAAAATGGTAAGGTTGAGTAGGAGCCCTTACAATCTTCTAGGACGACGAAGACCATAGTTTCTTAAAGGTAGTCTTTTAGTTATTTTTGCGATTTTCATCCCATTCGAAGGCCTCCCTCTTCTTTAGAAGCTTAAAAAAAGGCAATGCCCTATATGCCAATTTTGAGATGAATCTGTTGAGGGCCGTTATGTGTCCCGTAAGTTGCTGGATTTTCTTTATGTTTTGGGGTGAGTGCATAATTACAAGGACATGGAACTTGTCCGGGTAAGCCTCAATTTCCTATAGGACATTAGACACCTGAGGAACTTTCCTCCTTCCCCCTCATACTTGTACTTCAATGATTTTAGCTTTAAACCTATTTTACGAAGGATGGCAAAGCAATATTTCACATGTTCAGAGTGCTTACTTGGTTCGAGGCTCTTCACTAACATGTCATCGACGTAGACCTCCATGCAATCTCTTATGAGAAGAATGAAGATATGGTTTACCATTCTCTGGTATGTGGCCACTTCATTCTTTAATCTAAAAGGCATTACCACATAGCAGTAAATTTCATGCGAGGTGATGAGTGTGGTTGTTACATGATCTTCCATGGTGAGGGAAATCTGGTGGTATCCCTGATGGGCATCCATCATGCTTAAGAAGGTTTTTCGTATAGTGGCATCAACCGACCAGTCAATAAATGGGAGCGGGTAGGGATCCTTTTCGCAGTGCTTGTTTAGATTGATGAAGTCAACACACATCCTTCACTAGCTTTCTCCTTTGGGAATTCGACAACTACTTCGTATACTGGACCTCCTCGATGTGCTTGGTTGCGAGTAACCATTGGACCTGATGAGGTCCTTCTCTAGGGAGAATTTACGATTCTTTTACTACACGAGTTTTACATTAGGGCGGACGCTCAGCTGGTGCTCGGCTAATTTGGAGTCTACACCATGAAATTAAATTGCTATAATTTCAACCTCTAGGGAATGATCAAGGTGAAGTTCTATCTTGACCGAGGTTTTGGGCCACTTAAACCGTAAGATCACTTCTTTGTACAATGTTGGTCGTATTTTATGGGTTTCCTCCAACTGAAAACTATGTCGTGTGGGCTTTGGAATATGATCCCATTCTAAGAAATTTACCTATTCTCGTGTGGGCTTTGGAATAGGATGCTCTTTTAGGCAATTGCCTTAGGATAGCCCTGAAGGACATTGTATGAGGTGAGCACCTTGTGCTCTTGCTCTTCCGGCTCCGAAGACGGTGGGAAACTTCATGAGATTATGGCAAGTAGAGATGATGGCTTGAAACTGATATAGCCTTGGTCTGCCAAGTATGGAATTGTAGCCGAGGGTTCCTCAACTACCGTGAATCAAACCATTTGCATGGCAGTGTTGCTTTTTTCCCCTAACTCCATGAGCAACTCAATGACTCCTCGGGATTTGACCTCAATCCCATTGAATTCCACAAGGGGAATAGCAATGGGTTCCATTGAGGTGTTTCCCAGGCCCATCTGGTTGAGGGTATCAAAGGGCAAATGTTTGCCAAGCTTCCCTGATAGACCAAGATCCTTCTCACTTCGAACTTCTCAATAACTTTTACAATCACCAGAGACGCATATTTTGGTCAGTCATTTTGTATTTCCTTCTCTTAGAAGCACACCTCCTCCAGTATCTTTCTTCCGTTTTTTTGTTGAAACCTCACCCAGGAATCCTCTGGTAATCACGTTCACATCAGGTAGGGAGAGGTTTCTCCGGCATGGTATTTCTTCTTGAGAGTAGCTAGGAGGCCACTGTCCTTTTGAAGCATCCATGTATGTGGTGTACTACAGAAAATTGTGGCATTCGGCCTTGAAACGGTGCATAAAACCGATTCATAACTCTCCCTCCTTATGGGTGACATCCATCATATGGAGCATGAATTGTAGTTTCAGCTCACTCAGGTTCCTCTGCTATGTCGATTTTAAAAGCCCCTCGCCATTCACTCTTCTCCTTAGGAGCTCGTTGTAGATTTTCTCTCGATCTGGGACGCGACAGTCTACGGTAGACTTTGCTCACCTAGGCCACCCTATTGTGGTGCATTCGATGGGTGTCGGCTTATGTTTTCACTATCGCTTGTCTTTTAAGGTAGTGGAATCACAGGGGACTCCGGCCATCTCTTGTCTTTTAGAGAGGAGGTAGGATGAGTCTTGTGCTCAGAAATCCCCGCCAATCAGTTGTTACAATCTCAATTAGTGTGAAAAACTAATCCCACAGATGGCGCCAATGATGGAAACAAGTAAATACAGGGTTTAGAACTCGCGCCTCGCTTCCTTAATTCACATCATACAACTCCCGGATGAGAGGAGAATACAGTAGCTTGGCTTGTGATGAGTAAGTGTGGGCGTGTGACCAAAGAACACAAAGAGCTAGTATACCCCAACTTTAATCTCCGAGAATTGCTTCATTTTCTCATTAGCCAATCGACCTATTTATAGAGTTCATACAAGGATATATGGGTATTTCCCTATGGGTATGACAGTTAACTACTAGCCCACTTATGGACGGTTGTTGTTGCTTGTAATCTCTTCTATCGGCGGCTCGAGGCAATATGTGTCTTAGGCGTTGGTCGCTCATCCTTGTCGAGGGATGTATCTACCTTCCTCGAGGGCCTTATGAGTGATACAAGGTCATTCATTTTTGAGCTCATGTGATGTGGCGTTTAACTGCATACCCCATTTATAGGCGATAGCGATACATGTTATCTCTTCGTCGGGCTTTTTTCAGGTGATACATGTGGTCAACTTTGGAGGAAACTCAGGTGCTGGTCCTCAAAAGGTTTTTTGTATTTGAGGTGACCCTCCTCGATTTCTAACAGAGCATGTCCAAGGTGGAACAACGAGGCCCATCAATGTACTCCTTGATGTGCCCTTGGGACATGTTGGGCCTTATTGTAAATGGGCCTTAATTGATGGCCTTTTAGCCTCTTTTTTACCTCCCAAATCAACATCCTTTACAATGCTTTCTTTAAATATATTCCCCTTTTCTGGAACAAATGATTTTGAGCAAGAGAAATAGTACTGAAGATTGCTACGTTCAAGGCGCCTCGTGGGACGAAAACCTTGGAAGATGCTACCTCTACAGAGTGAATTAACCCATTCAAGGTGCCTAAGAGATGGAAAATGGGGGCTGTAGGGCTCTTCCACCATGAAAAAAAAACTGGCACCGGGAGCCATCATACTCCCAGTGCAGGGTATGCAACATTCAAAAAGAGATAGCCAGAGTGCTCCGCTCCCCATTAGAAGTCAGCAAAGAGGCAAGCTGGGCTAACCTAACCCTTTTTTGTTGGGCTAGCGGACTAGGTTTTGCAACCCGCCCACTCATTTTTTTTGGGTCGGGTCAGGCTAGACCCGTTTGTAAATGGGTTGGGCTAGCCAACATGGGTCGAAGCCAACTCGGTACTGGCCCTCATGGATCCACCCAATCCGACTCATTTTCTTAATTATTTAACAAGATATTGGCCAAAAAAAATTAAAAATGGACTGTGTCAGGCCAACCCGTCGAGCTGAAAAATTGAACCCAACCCAACCCAACCCAACAAAGAAAATGGGTTAGCCCAACCCATCATACTATACGTGATGGGCTAACCTAACCTGTATTTTAACGAGCCAAGTGGTCCAATTTTCTATTTTTGGCAGACGGGTAAGGATGGGCCCATTTAGCCTGGATTGGATGCTTACCTCTACTCCTTATGAAAAAGAAAAGAAAAACTCTGACACCAGGGACCCTCATACTCCCTGTGCGGTGTGTGCAACACCAAAAGGGTGGCCTTAATTTGAAATTAAAGGATATCATCATGTGCTCCTTAGAAAGCATACCCTCATTTGATGCAACTCATGGATTAGCAACATCGAGGAGGCTAACACACGATCCACATGAAATTCATACAATACCCCTACACCCGTGGAATTGTGTGAGTTCAATACAAGATGTTGGCCATCAAACATCATCTTTGTCGAATATACTCGAGGAAAAACCCATCCCCAAGCAGGCACAACATATGTTTCAGTCGAAACCAAACTCCTCGTACGATAAACCCAGAAAGTACCAAGCAAAAAAGACACGCTTTGATTATGTCAATGCCCAAATAGGAATCCCTTCTTCTCAGTGTTTACCTGGACAATCTCTTGCATCCCTTCTAAAGACACGCCAGTTTTGTCTCTGTTCTGGAGTGGGTCGCCGGTTTGTCGCGGGTAGGGCGGAAGAATGGGCCACTCCCTCTGTTTTTGATGGAATTGGGATGGAGAAAACACTAGGGTAGAACCTTGTATACCTGGGCATGTCGTAATTTAAGGGTAAAGGAGGGGTATTTTGGTAATCCTGCAGGCCAGGTTCTGGGCGGGTTTTGCAATCCGGCAAAAAAAAAAAGCGGATAAAAACAAAGGTAGCAAACCGGCAGCAATCCGGGCCCGAACGCAATCCTTCGGGCCCGACATTTTTTAGTGCGTGTGCACCCAACGCCGGGTAAAGTCGGGTAAAGTCAGATAACTCTCGATTACCTGACTTAATCCGCCCAAAAATTGGCTACCAAACGCATCCTCAGGGAATGTTCCACCATAAAATAAGAGGTTCAAAGAACACAGTCGATAGGAAACATTGATGAGGCACAATGTAAGGGACGACTACCTAGTGTGGTCTTGGTGCCCCATGGAGAGAACAAATGAAGAATATATGTTGAGTTCACAAATCCACACAAAATGTTGGGAGATGGATCCTCAACTGCTACCATTCATTGATCAAATTGTCGACGCCCTGCTTTCGGCATAATGGGCACCCACCAAGTACCACGGCGGTTCCCATGGCATGTATCCTTTACAATGCTTTCTTTAAATATATTTCCCATTTTTGGAAAATGCTTTTGAGCAAGAGAGATAGTACTAAAGACCAGCCAGGTTCGAGGCGCCTCATTGGACAAAAACCATGGACATGCTGCCTTTGCAACGTGCATTGCCCGATTTGAGGTGCCTCATGAGCTGGAAAAGAGGAGCCATAGAGGACAACACAACCATGAAAAAAAGAAAAACCCTGGCATTGAGGGCCATAAAGAAAAACCCTGGGCAAGTAAGATTATTTTTTGTGAACACCCACTTTTTATCTTATAAAGTGACTGAGAAATAAGTTACTTCAAGAGTTATGCTCTATTTAGTCAATTAAACTTATAAGGTGCTAAAAACTGATAAAGTGACTAAAACCTAATAAGGTGACTGAAATTGAGAGCTAATAGGATGAATTTAAATGTGGTTTACAAAATTACTTGATAAAGTACCTTATTTTTGTAAAATAGCATAAAAGGACATCGCTATGATGTTATTATTTTATTTCTTTTCTATTTTTCTATTTTTTTATTATTAAATAAAAAAAATACTACAAATTCGAATGAATATTTCTATTATATTATTCTTATAAATATATTGTTCTTCTATGATTCTTCTATGATTATATTATTATATTATTGTGTTATTATAAAATAAAACATAAAATAAAGAATTTTGCTTTTAACGTGTAGGAAAAAAGGTGAGGAATAAAATTGAAATAAAAAAATTTAAGGTGCCTTATTTTAAAAGGGTTACCGAAGTAGCTTATTTTTTAGTCACTTTATAAGGTAAAAAGTAGTTGTTCACCTATCAACCTTATTCAGTCAAATTACATTATTTTGACCAAATAAGGTTGAATCAATATATAAGGTAACTTGAAAATATTACGCTAGCAAATGAGACTCATAAGATGATTGAAGATTAATAAAATAATTTATTTTTTTAATAAAATTTATAAAGTAACTTTTTTTTGTCACCTTATAATATAGAAGATACATATTTACGAATCAATATTATTTGATCAAATTATTTTATTCTGATCAAATAAGATAAAATTGTCCAATACGCCACTAATAAGCTGATGCTAATCAGGTGGGGTAATGGCTGAGCTTCTGATGGCATGGCAAGAACTTGACACTTACTACTCATTTCATTTGTTGCCTCGAATTTCCAAACCCTCGAGTACCCCATCTATACTATGTTGCTCAATAGTCGTATATTTTATAATGTATTTGAGACAATATTTTTCCAGTCCGAGCACTATTTTTTTAGGGTGTGTTTTGGTAGCTGACTTGTAGGTGGTTTAACCTGATTTTATGTCAAATAATCCGGGTTTGCCTGACGTTTGATATCCCGCCTTCCAATCCGCTTGCCCGTCGGATTACTCTTGGACAAACCTGGATAAAGTTGGCCAAAAACCTAAAATTTAATCACACCATCATGGGGTTGGAGTAAACCAACTTAACCCGTACATATGAAATACCATTTTTACCCTTAATTTTTATAATATTTACATTAATAGTTAATTTAACCCGATAAATTAAATTAATTAATATAATAATTTAGATAAATTAAATTAATTGATATAATAATTTAGATAAATTAATTAATATAATAATTTAGGTCAATTAAATTAATTAATATAATAATTAAAATATTAAATTAATTAAAATTAATTAATATAATAATTTAAATTAGTCATATCAATTAATATAATAATTAAAATTAATTAAATTAATTAATATAGTAATTTAGATAAATTAAATTAATTAATATAATAAATTGAATGTCCCCTACCAAACGCACATACCTGTGTTAGTCCCCCAGTAGTCCGCAAACCTGGTTGTCTCCTGTCCGACTACCAAATACACCCTTAGTGTTTATACTGTGTCCATGACTCCAACCTTTTGTGGGTTTGGCCCAGATCAACTTCAATATATATTGGAGTCAAAAGTTGCCGACTTCAATTAGCATTCTCCAGGACATTCATATTGCATTATTGTTAATAAATTATTATGCGTATGCATATATAGCAGCACGACTGGCTGGTCGGTGGAATCCCATTGAAACTAGGAAAAAATACCATGGTCCAAAATAAAAAATCTATGTCTAGGGGTGGATAACGGTAATAGCGATAACGGAATAGCCTCATCCGTTACCGCCAAAATAGCTGATGGAGGTTTTGGTTCCGTTATCATTACCGTTACCGTCAAAATAGCGGATGGAGGTTTTTGTTCCGTTATCATTACCGTTACCGCTATCCGCTATTCTGTTATCGCTATTCTACTATTCTGTTATCGCTTTCCAATTTGATTCTTGACATACTTTTGTTAGGGTACAAAAAAATATATATATAAAATAGCAAAATTTTTGCTCAAAAATGACCATAAATCGTTACCGTCACCGCTATGTTAACGGAATCGAAAAATTTATACATTACCGTTACCATTACAACTATTACCATTATTAACAATAACGGTAACTGTAACGATAACGAAATTCTGTCAATTTCACTTTCCGTTATCCACCCCAGCCAATAAGACAAAATATACTTTCCATGCAAATAAAAGTAGAACGAATTATTTCATGTCACACGTCATCTATACAGTGTTCTTTTCCAGAAAACGTATGCGTGCACGAAAGCTGTCTCAAAATGGGGCCACTGGTAGATGATATGATACAGTACTGCAAATAATTTTACAGCTCCTGTGATATTGGAACAGATATCTGCAAGGGGCAGAGAGAGAACAGTCACAGGCATTGTGCACGAAGCTCGAAAAGAAATTGAGTTACATTCATACAAGAACAAATATGCGAGCACCAAATGGATATATACAAAATGAATACCTCAAAGGGCCATTTCCCTCTGCAATGCAGCAAGTTCATCATCATCATCCAGCGAGGCCTCATTCATCTTTGCTGGTTGCCTTATTGCCGGTGCTCTTACAGGAGCAACAGGAGCAGCAGGTGCTGTAGTTGCAGGTTGCAGAAGCTGTTCCTCCAGCTCAGCTCCTTCGAGTTCTTCAAGCTCAGCCTCTAACTCATCCTGATTAAGGAAAAAAAATGAGAAAGGACCTCCTCGTAGGACAAAATGAGAACAGCTGGAAGGATCAATAGCATACCTCATCAAAATCAGTTGCTGAGCCAATGGGTGTGGCTAGCGCTTCTTGAATTTGTTTCATATTCTCGGTCTGCTCGTTGATCGCATCCATTGTCTTGTCAACATCATCAATGTTACTACATTAACAGAAGCCGGATAAAAATATGAGGGGCAAGAATCTATAATTTTGGACCATAGTCATGATTGCAAATAAACAGAAGTATAAGCACCAGGAAACTGATAACAATTGATTACAAGAGACAGGTGAAAAAAACAACCATGAATCTCAACAGTTTCAAGCTACATTATTTAATCCCAATTATCAGCAATCAAAACCCAACACATCAAACTATTGCTATGTAAAGGTTCGGACTAGTGTTTGCCAAATGCTAACAAGTGCCAAACCTTTCCAGTCACAGAATAATGGGCCTGCTTATGAATCTAGACATTTCAAAAGGATTTGCAAAACTTACGTCGCCTTCTGCATAGCTTTCATTGCAGATGCTCCGGTTCTTAAAGCATCAACTGTATCTGTTGTAGCTTTCGCTGCCTCCAGCATTATCATCTACAAAGAAAATTGAAAACATAGCAAGATAGTACGTAGTTGTAATATGGCACAAAATGAAAAATTCCTTTATTAATTATGACCTTGAGTATATATAGAGTCTATATCTTCCTATTTGCATATGGGTTTCTAAACTAAATACAAATACAAATACTCTCCCTCAAAATTTGCAAAAGTCGAGAGATATCCACTAAGTTCATCTTGTCACATAATTTAACATAGTCTACTGAACTGACCCTTAATGAGACAATCGACACTTGCTTCTTAGTCGTTACGTATCCCAATTCTAGTGCTCCGCCATCTAATTTGTCCTTGATAAAAAACCTACACGATCTCCACATGCTTAGTCCTGTTGTGCTACATAGGGTTGTTGGCAATACTGATTGTCGACTTGTTATCGCACCACAACTTTATCTGGGCCCCTGGGTCCATCTTAAGCTCCACCAACATGGATCTCAACCAGATAATCTTTGTAATACTCAAAGCAATGGCTCTGTACTATGCTTTGGATGTAGAACGAGTAACCACTGATTGTTTCTTACACTTCAAATGTCTTCTACGAACATACAGTATCCAAACGAGGACTTCCTATCATCAACACAAGTAGCCCAGTCTAGCACATACTTCCTTTGAGAGTCAGAACGATTCCCTTTGGCCCACGAGCCACCTCAATTCCAAGGAAATATTTCGAATGCCCCGGATCCTTAACTCTTTTCCCAATCTCAACTTCAGCCTCGTAATCTAATCCTCATCCTCATCCTCATCATCACCCGTGATGATCATATTGTCCACATACACTGCGAGCATCGTGATATGAACTCCATCTCGTCTAAAGAACACAATATGGTCGGAATTGCCTGATACCCATGCCAAACATAGCCTTCCTGAACCTGTTAAAACAAGCTCGGGGGGATTGCTTCAATACATTCAAAGATTTATTAATCCTACAAACCTTACCAGCCATGTAGTTTGTGTCGAAGCCCGGTGGAATCACCATGTACACCTCTTCCAACAAATTACCATGAAGTAATGCATTCTTCACGTCGAATTTGTGCAATTTTCACCCCCCATTTGCGTCTAAAGAAACCAGAGTCCTGACTGCGCTCATCTTAGCCACTGGTGCAAATTTCTTTTCATAGTCGATGCCATAGGTCTGAATGTGCCCCTTTGCCACCAATTGGACCCAGTAGCGCTCAACTCGGCCCTCCAAATTTTGCTTTACGGTAAAAGACCCATTTGCATCCACCTCTCTTGTTTGCCAGGTGGTAATGACACAAAAGTCTCAAGTTTCTCTAGCATGACCGCTTTCCATTTTGCATCTTCTTTAGCAACTTGCCTAAACTTATGTATAAAGATAATATCCAAAAATGCAATAAATGCTTCATGTCTAGGTGATGAGAATAAGAGACAGAGTGAGCAATATCATGAGTAGACAGAGGGAACCAATATCGGTTAGGTGGGACCCCTGAATGGTTTATTGGTAGGGGAATGAGGAATCATATCACCTGAAGAATCTGGGTCTATGCGTGCGTGGTTTATATGAATCATATCACTTGAAGAATCTGGATCTATGGTGGATGATGAAGGTGACTCCGGAGTTTAGGCAGGTACGGACAAGGGATGTGGGACAAGCGACTCTACAGTCTCCTTTCTCCTCTTATACGCTCTCAGTTCCCGTTGAGCCTAAGTCTCACTCTCACCATCCTGACTTGGCACATCAGCCGACTCCACAGTTAACTCAATAGCTAGCTTCGCAATAAACTCAACCGGGTAAGGAATGTCTCCAACATACACAATCCTTGACTCACCACCTTTACTGCTATTAACCGGGTAAGGAATGTCCCCAACACTCACAATCCTTGTCTCACTATCGTTACTGCTACTCTCCCCCTCTCGCTGTATACCTCCAGTATTGGGCTAGTCGTCAAAGGGTGAGGGTACTCCAAAAGAGAAGTATGGCTCATGCTCACGAATGTGACATCCATACTCAAACAATCTCCTCCCCACTGGGATCCAAAAAACATATCCATTTTGAGTGGCAGAATATCCCACAAAGACACTCTTGATCATCCTCATATCTAGTTTTACTACCCCGGTCTGTTGTCCTGCACAAAACATACAATTGAAGGTCTTCAAAAGAAGAATGTTCTCTTTTTTACATTTCCATTTCCACTCCAAAACTCATGAGGGCATCATATTGATAAAAAAATGTGGCTGTCTGAACTGCTTGTCCCCACATGTACTTTGGGGCATTCATCACAATCATCATATTCTGAACCTTAAGAAGATGGTGATTCTTCCTTTTTACTACTCTATTATACTCTGGTGTGTATGGACAAGTAGTTTGATGCTGAATTTTCTGAGATGACAGATACTCCCCAAATGCTTTGTTGGTGTACTTTGTCCCATTATCGCCTTCACTACAGCCTCATATTGAGTATGAACCCCTTCGTGAAAATCTCTAAAACATGCAAGCACATTATTCTTGTTTTTCAAAATATAGAGCCAAGTAACACGAGAACAACAATCAATAAAGGATACAAAATATCGAAATCCATTGAAAGTTGTTGTGGGCAATGGCCCCATATATCAAAATGCACTAACTCAAAGACACAAGAGCTCCTACTACCAGACTTGACATATGAGTTCATTTTGCACTCACAAACATCACTAAAAAATCTGTATTTATAGCCTTGGCAAAAAAAAGGGAAACAATTGACTCAAAAGAGAGAAAGAAGAATGCCAAAATGCCTACGGTGAAGTAACACTAAGACCTCCACATTCCTCCTGTCTCTTCCATATCTCTCAACTATGTACGAGAGGGGTTGGGTTTGTTTTCTTTCAATCCATGTCCCAGTCCGAAGAATCCTGTCCATATTTTTCTCTCAGAATATCACATTTGGAATATCGTACAAAACATAATTTAGTTGACATTTATATACAAGAGATTTAAGGGGAAAAAAGGAGCATGCAAAACTTTGTACAAAGTCAAAAGTATTGATATATTTCATTGTACCCTTACCATTCACGGGTTGATCCGTACCATCGGCTATTTTGATACCCAATGGAACTGCTAAGCGAGTATAGGAAGAGAACTCCCTAGCAATGCCCATCACGCGTAACTTTGGTTGTGGCTGTAGAGTAAGCAACATTACTCGTGAACGAAGGTGAGATGGATGCACCATTTCCCACCCATGCTGTCTTCCACTTTCTCTGAAGCACCTCCAAGTATGTCCACTTTCTCTGAAGCACCTCCAAGTATGCTCGATCCTTCTCCGAGATGACAACACTTGGCACATATTCTTCTCTCCTCATCTACCATCAAATTGGACTAGTAGCCTTCTCGTCCACTACTTCTCCTGCCTCTACTGCCACGACCCATACCTCCAGACGGTCCCCTTCCACCCAAATCTCTTCTTGGGTGGCTTAGGACATACTTGCATCAGGTGGCCTATCTCTCTTTAGTTGTAGCACCTGCAAGTCTCTCCTTGTGTACCTGTTGTACCCAAGCTCGCACTAGCCAAGGCTTTCGCACCTGAAACCACACTTGGCTCAGAGTATAGCTTTATGCGACTCTCCTCCTGTATCATAGCAGCAATGGCCTCATCCAGTGACGGAATCGTCGCCTGAGATAGAAGAACTAATTTCCTCCGATCGAACGGTGGGTTCAGGCCCCCTAAGAACTTCATAGGCCTCCCTTGTTCAACGATCTTCCTCATCTTGCACTTTGGGTCACTACAGCTCGACATCAGTGAGAAGTGATCCATCTCTGCCTACAATCGCTCCAAACATATGGCAAACTCCTGGATCGATCTATCTCCCTGTACCATTGAATCTATTTCTCGTTGGACCAGGAACACTCATGTGATTCTCAGTCTCAGTATAGGTTCTCTTCAGCTCGTTCAGATGCCATTCACCATCAGAATGCCATCCATTGATGAGGCAATCGATGGGACCATCGAGTTGAGTAACTAGATGAGCAACTAAGCATCTATGGTCCTCCACTCATCGGACTGAGCACTATAACTCCCTGAATCACCTCCCATCACATATTCTCTAGTCTCTTCACAACTAAAGCGGCCTCAATCCGATCCGACCAATATGTAGCCGGTCCATCAAGCTTAAGATCAACAGGAGGAAAATCTAGAGTAACGGTGGAGGTAGTGGTCTTCATAGAGGCACTCGCTCCTCAGAACTTTTAGGACCTCAGAATCAATCTTCCCCAAAAGCTCCAATACCTTACCTTCCGCACTATCTCACACTCTTAACATATCTGATGCAACCCAAATTGCACCCAAGCCCAAACAAGGGGGCCACGACCCCAAGGATGGAGGAGACAAGCCCAAGATGTTCAATGAAGGTGGAAATGAACTCAAGAAGGTCATGAAGCCCGCCAAACAACA